>VZTG01000844.1:199465-213468 GCA_013397845.1 Melanocharis versteri | reverse complement strand
CTTACAGCATGTACAATAAGATGACAATGCTTCAATTTTGATAAAGCTATTAATTACATCCACCTTTGAAGGGCTTTTTTCTTTGGATACCCCTTCTGGCAAACTCGTATCAAGGTCTGATGATTGTAACTCAGACACAAGGTAAATATGGAGCAACATGTCTTTATGCTGATAAACAAATCCTCTGTATCAGAAAACAAAAGAAACCTGCAGCTATTCAATATGGGCAAGAGGAAAGCAGATCCTAAGCAACACAAATGATAGTAGCATACCATCAAAATAACAATTTATCTGCTGGCCATCTCTTTGGGTACATCAGGTTATTCTAAATCAATTCCTTTAACTATAAACATGCACCTTTCCAAGCAGTGGTTTTACACACTGCCCTCTGCACTGCCGCACGCTGGGTTTGAGACACAGCATGTGCATGGACACACACTGAGCTAGGCTGGCACAGATGGATGCGTGCAGCCAAAAATTATCCTTCTATTTACTATAATACAAATACTGTAAGAAACATGTTTTATTTGTAATGTGATTTCAGGAAGCTTCAATATTCTCAAGTGCTGGCCTGTACTCCTACAAAAGTGGGCAATCCAGACAGCAAAGTCAATAGCAATCAAAATCAATTCCTACTGATTGCAAGACAGAAACAAATCCATAAGTATTTTTTTCCCATATACTTCCAACTCACGCAGTTTAATTCAATATAAAGTACAAGAATTTAATCAAGCAACGACACCATGACATTCTTCTCAACTACATCCGAATTAATCCTGCTACACAGCACCCAAACAGCTCTAGATCTCGGGAAGAAGTTTCAGCATCTTCCCTCCCGANCAGCCAGACACACGGTCAGCCAACCCCCACCGCGGGCCGGCCGGGAGGGCGGCCCGAGGAGCTGCCCCCGGCGCCGCAGGGAGCCCGGGAGCCGGCGGGCAGAGGCGAGCGGCTCCTTCCGGGCCGAGGCCCCGCGCCGCCCTCGCCACGTACCCGAGAACGCCGCCATCTTCGCCCCGGGAGCGCCGCGAACAGCACAGGGCGCAGGCGCGCGGCCCGGCCGCCGCTTTATGGGGCCGGGCGGGCGCAGGAGCCGCCGCGCCGCGAGTTCCGCCCCGGCCGTGTGCGCCCCCCGGGTGTCAGTGGCCAAAAGCGCCCTCACACACAGGTGCAAACACACCCTGGTATGTGTTAGACATACGCTACTAGGGAGACGGTATTCTCCAGTTTTTACACAGGTTGCCCCAAATTCTGCACCATCTTGTTCTAGGGAAACTTCTAGTGACATTAAACGCGAGAATCTTCGGGGTTTTGTAAAAAACAAAATTAGATTGCAAGTGCAGAAATGCAGTTTCCACAGCTACATCACGAGTCAATGGTGCTTTTGTCTGCCAAGTGGAAGGCACGATATAAACTATTGCCTACTGTTTCGCATTGTGAAACACAGCTTCAATCTTTCCTAAGGCAGCATGAGATAGAGACACATTTGGTCCAAAGGCCAAGAAAACCCAGCATCTCTGACAATGTAGCTCTCTTGACTACTGTGTTGCAATTTGAGCACTGGTTTTGTTCCGCTGGTTTGCTTCAGGACCTTTTTTCAAACTTGCTGAGCCCTACTGGCTGTTAACTTATGCTGTAGAGACTGGTGTCATGCAGAGAAAAATACAGCAGGGTATTTTATACCCTTACTACGAGGCTGTTTGCATCTCAATGGTTTCTCATGTATTAATAATTCCTTTGGGAGTATCTTCCTTTGATGTGCCTCTTTTCTTTGACTATTATTTGCTTTATCTGTCAATCATTAGTTTGCTTGCTTTCACATAAATGACAAAACTAGTGATTTTTTAAAGGCACATACATGAATAATGTACAGATTCAACCATGACTCTGAGAAAACTTGTCTGTAGGCAGACCTTGATATCAATATATAGTGCTGCTTATTGGTGTGGAACGTGGAGTGTAATTTACTATAAATCTCCTACAATTCTTTGAAACTTACAAACACAATGTTATACTATTTACCAATGCTTTACAAGCTACATTGTCAAATATAGTTTAAAAAATAGAGAGACAGTCAAAAGGCATTTTTTTTCTCAGTAGTTTTTTCGTCTTGAAGTCTTTCCCAGGTATCCAACAGAGCTTTCATATTGCCCTGAATCCCTAGTTTCAGATTTTGAATTTTTGTTTAACCTAATTCAAGGCTGCATAGTTGCCAACAAAGGCTTACTAAACACAAGTGAAAATTAGACCGCAGGAGCAGAAGTGTCAGGGTGTGAAGTAATTTTATTTCTATTTTACAAATGCTTTATAAAGTCACAGGAAAGAGGCTGAAACATAAGTTCTTTCATAATTATTTCACAGAATCAATTAGGTTGGGAAAGACGTCTGAGATCATCGAGTCCAATCTGTGACCAAACACCACCATGCCAACCAGACCATGGCACTGAGGGCCACATCCAGTCTTCCCTTAAACACCTGCATGGACGGTGACTCCACCACCTCACTGGGCACTGAGGTTTCAGTGTTTAACTGATCTTTTCTTGAGGAAATCCTTCCTGCTGTCCAACCTGAATCTCCCCTGGTGCAGCCTGAGATTGTCCTCTCATCCTAGTGTATCTTGCCTGGGAGAAGACTGACCCTCGCCTGGCTGCGCCCTCCTTTCAGGTGGTTGTTAGGGAGTCATAAGATCTCCCCTGAGCCTCCTTTTCTCCAGGCTGAACAGCCCCAGCTGCCTCAGCTGCTTCTCATCAGACTTGTGCCCCAGACCCTTCCCCAGCTCCACTGCCCTTCTCTGGACACGCTCTAGCACCTCAATGTCCTTCGTGATGTGAGGGCCCCGAACTTACAGACAGGCTCATTTTATCTGCTTGAGAGAGCAGAACGCTAGGAACTCCAACTTGTAGGACTGAAACATTTAGAAGTCCTACGTAGCACCATTAAGGTTGGAAGAACAACTTACGAGAAATGCACCTTTTGCTTTTTTTCCCTGTTTTTCACCCCTATTCATTAAGGGCCTAATCCACACCCGGCGTTCCCTGCCCCGAGCGCCCGCACGCTCCGGGCCGGCGCCGCGCGAGTTAAAGGCGGAGCCGTTTGTCCCCCGCCGGGCGCCGTCGCCGTGGCGGCGCGAGGAGGGCNCTGCGGGATGGGCTGGTGCCTCCGGGGAGGCTCAGCGGAACGTCCACGATGTTCCTGGCGGGCACGCGGCGAGTCCGTGCGGCCATTGTCCCATTGTGCCTTGGTGTCACTTAATTCCCACCCTGGCTTGTGCCGCCTGGGATGCTCTGAAATGAGTCTTGCTTATTGGATGGTGTGTATCGGGTTTTACTGTTTAGCTGACACAAGCGAAGCTATGGTGAATGCAGTGCAGGTCTCTTGTCCAGAAACTGCTGTACAGAGAGCTATGGAATCTGTCCTGCTGAAAATAGGACCTTCATTAAGCTTACACAGATCCCCTCTCTGGACTCCTTTATCAGTATAGTTGTGTCTGTATTTGCAGGAGTGAGGTAAAAGGAAAAAAAAAACATTTCGCTTTATGTCCATAAGGCACATAAATGGATGCCGGAGTTTAAGGAATGAGAAAACAATGTTGTTGTACTGCAAGTTTTTGCTTGTTTCTAGCTGTTCTTCCTGGGTCAGTGGAGAAGCTCTTTCATCTTTCTTTTTTCATGTTTTCCTCTGCAATATGCTGAGCTTGCTGCCTCTATATCTGCTTTTATCTGACTTGGATACAGAGGATGCAAGCAATGTCGTTTTATTTCTTTCTTGTGGATTTCAAGTCCACTGAAATTCTTAATGCATTTCCCACTGAAAGTCGTTAATGGAAATATTTTAACAAGGTTTTATGCTTAATGAGAGCAAATGAACAGAAAAGATATAAAAACATTATAGGTGGAAGAATGTACTTGTTAATAATTGCGAGAGCCACGCTCAAAAAAATTGGTTTTCATGTATCAGAAAGATTTTGTTGTTGTTGTTGCTCTTGATCTGTAAATCCTCAGTTGCAGCAACAGGTATGGGTGTTTGGAAAATACGATTGCAGTATTACCAATTACTAACTTAATAGGTTATTTGTATAGATGAATAGGCAATTGCACCTATTTTAATCTAACTGTGTTTTGGGAAATGGTAAATAGTCTTTGTTTCTAGTAACACATGGAAACAGTTTTCCTGTTGCAAGCCATGAGGAGGACTTAGGTATGGTGACACAAGACTGTGGTTCTTTTACAAGTGAGTTAAGGGGGCACATTTCTGACAAGTGTCTTTTCTGCTGCCATTAGTGTTCTTGAAGTTGGATGGTAAGTTGATTGAAGAACTGGTTAATCTGAGAAACAAGAGTGTGATGTCATCTCCTTTTGTCGAGTGGTCCTTGTAGTACCCCTGTAGGTATCAAGGGGGCTGTGAATAGTGTGTCACTGAGGTGACACCTCCCTTTAGTGGCAGCGTGTGGGGATGCCAGTTTAGAGTGACTTTGTAACCACAGTCTGAGAGTCTTCATCTGCCCTGGTACTCATAATTTCTAAGCACCATTGAATTCTGCTTGTCAGCTTCAGCAGGTAGTGCTGGCTATTTTAAACTTGGTAGTTCTTGCCTGTTTCCTTTTATTTTAAGATAATACCTTATTTTGAATAGCAGAAGTTGGAAAGTTTGAAAATATTATGCTGTATAGTTTGCTGAGATTTACATTCTTCTTAGAAACTGTCAGTACTCAAGGACACTTCTGATTGTCTTTTTACCATTTTAGTGGGAAATGGATTTTACACTCACAATTATAGGCAAACAGATTATTTTGTCAGTATGAGTCAGTTTTTGCCTTAAGGTGCCTTAACAGTGATATTATTTAGGCTGTTGTGACTTTCCCTTTGGAACATCTGTCTCTTTTAATCCATTTTTTTCCACAGTTTTCAGAAAAAAATCACACCCTACTTTCTTGTAGAACTGAATCTTTTGGAATGAGTGAGGTGAGGAGTGGGAGAGGGGGAAAGGAAGTTGAATGCTACACTTGGAAATGAAATGAAATGAAATGTATTCCTATGCAGTAATATAGGCTACGAAACTGGACCTTAAACTTTCACAGGTCATTACTGACTTCATTTTTCCATTGCCTCATTTGGGATCATTAATTTTAAATTGCAGGGTGCTAAAACTTACAGCTCTAATTATTGGAAGATGAGTCTTGTGATGAGGATGTAAAATCACGTTAAATTCAAGACATTGATAAAACTAGCATGTATCTCCTAGTTGGATGCCCAAACTTGCTTTAATTTTAGTTCTTGTTAGTATTGTCACTCACCTGTACTGAACTTTCCAGTAAGAATTTTTTGAGGGGAAGAAGAGGAGGGGCAGTTATAGCAGTTACTTGTGAAGGAAACACGCAAGGAATTGGCTATGCCAGGGAAGAGAGTGGTGTGGAAATCAAGCAGTCTGTACTCAGGATAATGATGCCATTGTACATAATGCACTGTTTGAGAACCCTGAAATATATAATGAGAATAAAAAGAATTACTGAGTAGTAGATCCTTGAAAATAGTGAATGAGGCAGTGGCTGCCGACAAGGTTGCAAGAAAGGACTTGTGAAGCAGTTTACGGAAATATAGGCATATTGAACTCTTCTTCAGTCTGTTTTCCAAAATGTATCACCTGGTCCTGTGGATTTTTTTCATTGCGGTCTAATGTTTTGAGATTTCCCCCGCACCTACCAGCTCTTGTTCCCCCAGTAAGCCTGCAGGGTGTGCGAAAAAAATCCAAAGTGTGTGTCTTGTCAGCAAGAAAGTTACTTAGATTTTATTTCTGGAATGCTGTAGGGAAGGATAAGTTGAAGTTGTCTTCCCAAGAAGGAATGAATTAAAAAAGAAATACAGCACATCTGGTAACCATTGCTGTTGCTGAGATGATAAGAATATATTATAAAAAGTAAAATTCAAGTCTTCAGAATATAATAGTAAATCAGTTTTGTGAAGAGTTTAAGATGTATGGAATAGCAGCCTGTAGTTTAAGCTCAGGAGCAGACACTTTAAATATTAGAAAAAAAGTTCTAAAGAGATGTAGGCAATTTTAGGAAATGTGTTTACTGGGAACTTCCTCATAATTCAAAAACTTTTAACAAGCTCTGCTTTTAAGGTCCCTAGGAAATTGCAGTTCTCCCTGAGGTACTAGGGTAGCTGTAAGAAATAATTTATGCTCTCACTTATTTTAACTCTAATGCCTTGTTATTTCCTGGCTGATCAACCTGAATGGGGAACGTTATCTATTAGTACAGCTGTGTTTGCTTCTTACATGCTGTGAGGTGACAGCCTGGTTATTTGAAAGACTGTTTACGAGTTGCAAACTTTGCCTAGAAAACTAATCTTTACTTCAATAATTTAAATTTGGGAGCCCAAATATTTTTTTTTTAAGTATAGACATATTCCAAAATGTTGATAAATTTGTATGTCTTTCGGTATTTACTGCTCTGTAACTTGGTGAGGTCTGAATATTTCATTTAATGAGTGAAATTTGCTCTACGTATTTTATATTAATGGAAGAGAAAATTCAGTCATTGCCTATTCTGTTGCTTACTTTGTGGTGCTGTAATATTTTCATTAGAAACGTATAAGGATGACTGCTTATTTTTAGGATTTGTTTGTGGATCCTTCCTAATTGGCTATCCTTGCTCTCTTCTGAGTTTCATATCTTTTTTCTGCTTCTTACTGGCAAATAATTTTATCTCCTCTTATTGATAAGAATATATATCCTGTGTTTTGTGTTCCTTTTTTCTGTGTTTGGAGAATGCTTTCATTTGAATTGTGAGTGTAGTTGCTCCCCTCTGCCTTAAGTAGAGCAGGGCAGGTGGAAAGGCTGTGTGAGATGGTATGCAGTAGAGGTGGTTATCTGAGTGGCCATGTTACCTAGTACAAATTGATGTAAAAAGAGGGGTTTTTTTACAGAAATTGTTTGTTTTTCTTGATGTTTCTGAAACTTTCATGAGCAGTCTTTAGGCAGCTTAGCACTTAGATATTAGCATAATATGTTACACACCAAGTACTTTGACTGCTGGGCTTTACAGATTTATTGGCATTTATTTGGCATAAAAAGAATGATTTATAATAGCTTACAGGAGAACATAATCAGAAGTCAATGTCTTTTGTTACTACCCAAAGACTGAGGCAAAGCTGAATCAATAGACAATCTGTAGCATGTTTTGTTTATTGCATCTTGGCATTTAAATTATTTGGCGTTATAGCCTGTTTTAGCTCATGCAGTTAAAGTAGACATTATATGAAGTAGTGAGTAATAGGAAATACATAAAAACTTGTAGGCTAGGAGCCAACTTAAATTTAATCAGTGAATGTATGTATGAATATTGTATTTAAGTTAAAATGTGTGACATGCTGTCTGATGATTATTATTGTATTGCAGCCAAGAGGCAACAGAAAACATGGTGCATCATTTATCATCACTAGAGCAATTGCAGGTAAATATGACTTGTTCTTACATTCATGACATCTAAGACTGTGTGGATTACTTGTAAATTTTATGATTTCTGCCCTTTAGAGTGCCTAATGTAATGGAAATAGAGTGCAGGATGTGTTTTCAGGAAGATGTTTTCTGATTGTGAACATGGCTGTGTTATTTTTATGTCAGTTTTGTAAGCAGTCTTGTTTCCATTAGTTTTTTGGACAGACTAATAAACCATACATTTAAGAAGTTACCAAGCTCTGTGTTTTACAAAGTGTAGTTGAGCCTTTTTTTTTTTGCCTCTCTTAATGTCTCTTGCGCTGGGCTGTTTGCTAGTTAGTTCTATGAGGAAGTTTTACATTCTGATGATATTATATTGCATAAACCAACTGTTGAGTGGCAGTAACTGAACAG
The DNA here is from genome assembly GCA_013397845.1 of Melanocharis versteri. NCBI lineage: Eukaryota > Metazoa > Chordata > Aves > Passeriformes > Melanocharitidae > Melanocharis > Melanocharis versteri. The sequence continues at coordinate 205,617 of VZTG01000844.1, read as the reverse complement.
GATTTTCATTCAGTAGGAATTTTCAAAAAATGTGCTGTGGGTTTTTTTTGCTTGTTTGTTTTGTTTATTTTTGATTTGCTGTTTGCATTTATTCTAAGATAAGAATTCGTTGGCCAAGTATAAAGGGTTTTTCCCTCAATACCTTTTTCTTTAGTGAGAATTTGAGATTCCCTGTGCAGTAAGCTGGGGGGTGTTTTAAGACTAGTAGAGATGTAATTTTTACCTCTTTCCATCGTAGGTCCTGCATTGTTTTTGCTTCGATACATCTGGTACAGGTAGGTTTTATGATAATAGTGATTGATTTTCCTATTTGGTAATATTTTTATAGCTTTTTGATTTGATGGAAAGTTAATTCTTAATGGGAGTAAAATTGAACACTTGTTTAGAATATCGTCCAAGCAATGTTTAGAATAGCTTCTTTTCATAAACTGAGTTGTAGCTGCTTGTGTTGCAGCTGAAGCCTAAATAGAAAAATACTGGTTTGTACTAGTTTGACTTTGAGCTTTTATCAGAAGCTGAAGTAACCTTGCAGTTGGAACAGGTTTCTCCAAACACGTATTTGTCCTCTCCAGTTCCAGCTGAGATATTGCAAGGGAAACCGTTGTGGTTTTTTTTTTTTTTTCCTTAAGCCTCAGTGGCAGATATAATGGCATGACAGAGTTTGCTTCCTTTGGAGTAATAATTCTGAATTTTTTTCTTTGACAATTCAAACTCATACAAAAAGCTTGATAACTACTTGAGCAGCACTCATACCGTTTATAAATTTAAGTTTTGATTCAAAAAGTCAGTTAATGGTCCCAGAAATACATTGAGATAAGTACAGTGTTTCTGGAAAATTTCAGCTCTGTGGTTATACCACTTACCAGGTGTGAAGATACCGATTTCCCCTTTTAAAGGATAATCTGTTGGTTCTGAGTTGTATGGAAAGGGACATTAATGTGACTTCTTGTGAAACAGTACTGTACTTGAATTTGGCAGGGAATGCTGTTTTCCCTATTGCTGATGTTCTACTTTATTTTTGTGCACCTACTCCCCCTCACCCTTTTCTCGTGAGGGGGTGATGATTATGGGCACCATATTGTTGTGTAAGTATTCAGTTGTAGACAGAAGTCACTTACTTTTCTTCCCTCCCTTCAGCAGTCATATTTAAAAGATAATTTCAAGCTTTTATAATTTATTCTAGTTGCTGTTTTCGTGTATTTGATAAAACTGTTTGGGAGGGAGCTTGGGAGGCTTTTAGTTTAAAGTCCCACTAAAAGCAGGAGAACATTGAATTCAGACTGGGTTCCTTAGGGGTCTGTCCAGCTAGGCCTGGGAAAGGTTAAAGGATGGAGAACCGGAAGATTCTCTGGTCAGCCTGTTCAAGTGCCTGACTGTACTCGTGGTGAAAAAATCTCTTCTTATGTCACCTTGGAACCTCCTTGAGTTTGGAATTACAGAGACATTTAGGTTGGAAAGGACCTTTAGTCATTGAGTCCAGCTGTTACCCTCGCACTTCCGCGTCCTCCAAAGGGTTGATCATAGTTTCTTGTGTTCCTGCCATGCACCTCTGTTGCCCCCATCTTCCTGGAAATCTCCTAGGTATCAATCAGAATGCTGCTGTTTTGCCATCCTGAAGCCTTCCCTTCTTCAGGCTAAACAAATACAGTTCCCACAGCATCTGACTGATTGTCGGGCAAGTACTCCAGTCCCCTGATCATCCTGGTGCTCCTCCTGTTCACAGGTGTTCTTTTTTAATGGGTGTCTCAAGACTGGCTGGTGACCAGAGTATAAAGAGTGATGAATGATCAGTCCCCTTACTATGCAGTTTTGTTCTGTTAGTAAAAGCAAGGCTGTTGTTAGCCTTTGTCGTTGGCAGGGTGCAGTGTTGATTCATGTTCAGTTGCAAACCCTCTCAGGTGATTGATGGTTGCCTTGAAGCTGATTTGTCTGATGTGCGTATCTCAGGTACTGCATTTGTTCACTGTGTGCTCTGAGTTAGCCTGATGGTTTTGTTATTTCAGCCCCGCAAAGTTTTCTCTGCCTGCTGGACTGGTTCGCCTGGTCGGTAAGCAGATCAACTGGCACCTCATACTTGCAAGGTAACCAGCTCCCATGCTTTGCCATTTCTGACAGGAGTGAATGTATTAATGCTTCCCCCGCTCCCCCCACCATTCCCCATAGAAATACTGGAGGCTCTCCCAGCTGGCCTTGTGAAAGAAAGCTCTGTGTGCTACCTAGGGCCTTCTACCTGCTTCCCTTCAGTTAATGCACCTCTCACTCAGGGCTGGATGTCTGTTTAGCTTTTGAGGCAAAGTGGCTTGCAGTGTAGTCATTCTCAAATTCAAGTCCTGAATTTGGTTGATTAAAGACTTATAACTTGGCTGTATATATGATGTTAAAATAAGCAATTTATATTTGTGGAAAGTGAATGCATACCCTCGAGACTTGTCTGCTATTGCATACACAAAGAAGTGAGAGTTCCAAGGCTAGAGCCAGCTGTTCTGGAGGAATTTTAGCAACATTAGTGAAATCACTGGCTTTTAAAAATAAGCACAAGTATGTACAGAAAAATGGTTCAGTGACATGATAACATGAAAGTAGTATGGAAGGTTTTAGTTTGTGTTGTATGTTAGGTACAAACACACATAACTTACTGAATTATGATAGTTGTTTATTCCAGATAATTTTACAACGGCAACATACAAAACTACGTTTGCTTTATCTGTAAGCAGCATCTGACTCTAACCTCCAATGCAGTGAGATTTGAGATGTTGTTCTGTTTTCTTAGTGCTGCTGGAAGAGAGTGGCAGATAGATTTCAGTGAAATGAAGGGAATATCATAGTATGGATACTTTATTTTTAATAAAAAAAAGATATTTCCCATTATAATTTTTTTTTAAATTTATGAATGAGGCAGTTTATATCTTACCATGGAGAAAAGCACCTAGGAGACTGATGCACGTTCTGTAAGGAATGGACTTTAAATGAACTTTCACATCTGTGCTTTCTCTTTCAGCAATGGTAAATTGTTGGCAGTTGTTCAAGACCAATGTGTAGAAATCAGGTAACTTAGCATTATTTGTTACTTCAGCTGTGGAGTTCTGAGAAAGTGTTTCTGGTCATTTGCTAGCAATACTTTTAAAGATTTTCCTTTGTTTTGCAATGTTACATATTGTGAAATTTATCCATGGAATGATCATAAAAGCAGAAGCCTGTTTATTTTTAGTTCTCAGCCATCCCCCATTAAAAAAAACCAAAAAAACAACATAAACCCTCCTTGACCCCCACCAATTATAATAGATGGGTTTATATAAGTATATATCTGTATCTCTCTCTCTGTTTTCAAGATGTGAAAGAAAAACAATCAAGATCCTCTTAGATACTCAGCACAAATCATGGTCTTTCTAACCTTTGCCTTTCTGCCCCCTCTAGAAATTCTCTCCTAATAAATGGGACAAGAAGCTAGGATCTAGTGTTCTTCTCTGTGGAGTAGCTGGCATGTGTAATACTTCACCTTATTTTACAAGTGGTGTGGATTGCTGCAAAGACTGATGCTTTCCCTTTTCTTGTGCTCTCTTAACAACAAGCTCTCCTTTGCCAGTTCAAGAGCACATTTAGCTGTAGAACAGATCTTGATTGAGTGTGTTTACTTGCTTCACAAAAATCCATTTGCTAGAAGGTCAGACCTTCCATTTATATGTAAAAGAAGCAAGTGTATGAAAATTGTTCAATCAAAAGTGGTGTGAGCACCATAAACGTCAGCTTAAAGACTATAAAATAAATCTTGTGTTTCAGCTGTATTAATGTAACTATATTCTTGCATTGTTTCTAAAATTGTAACCTAGAGAATACTGACTAGGTTGTTTTTTTTTTTCTAAAGCTATATGAAGTGCTGAAATGATGCTGTCCTATTTTGTACAGCATTACAAATAAATGAGGGATGTTGGTATTTATGCAGTTGGAGGAGGGTCTCTAAAATACTATTGTTAGTTACTGTAGCTGCCGAAGGGTGAAAATTAGTATCTGCTTTTTTGAACAAGTAGTTAGAGGCATGCATATCTTTGAATTGTGCACTTGGAATATTTTTCTACTCTTCTGTTACAGAAAATTGAATAGTGGGTTTTTTAATATCTAAATTCATATGGGTCTTTTTTCTGCAGGTCTGCAAAAGATGACTTTGTATCCATAGTTGGAAAATGTCAAGGTATGGCAACCTCTACATCATTACTTAGTGTCATCATCGTTTGTTATTCATACATTGGTAAATGGTGGTGTTGATTTACTTTAACAATAATGATATAACTTCTTAAAATCATTGGAAAGAGTCTCAATACTTTTGCTTTGTGACTAGCTCTGTTACCCTCCCTTTGCCACTTCTTTCTATGATGATTAATATATGAAACCTGAATCTGAAATGGAATGATAGTTAGAATTAATGGCTCTGGGAGACATACAAGCTTTTTCTTTTCTTTACCCTCCTCTGAGATAAGCTTGTAGTGCTGGTAGGTCCCCTGCATTTTTTTGATGCAACTGACTTTTTGTTCTGTTTAAGGGATTATATTTATTTTTTGCTTTTATTAATAATTTTATTCCTTTTTCATAGTGCCAAAGGATCCTAACCCTCAGTGGAGGAGAGTGGCATGGAGTCATGATTGTACATTACTTGCTTATGCTGAAAGCAGTGGAACAGTCAGAGTGTTTGACCTGATGGGTAGTGAGCTTTTGGTCATTTCACCGGTATGTGCTCTCATGGGTTAAATAAGAATATAGTAGAATTTTTTTTTAAGGATCATGGATAATTTCCACTCTTTGACCTTTTTCAAATCATGGCTTAGTTTGCTATAAATGCTTACGCTATGAATACGATGCAGAAATGGACCGTAAAAAGTTTCGCTATAATACATCCATCATATGATCAACAAAAGTCATGTATAGCCCTTATAACAGCACAAAGGGTATGTTTTACATCTGTCTTGGAATTGTGCTAGATCTGTAGGTGCATCAGACAATGAAAGTATGGAATCACCACAATTTGTAGTAATAGATTATAAATCTGCACTTTGTATGCAGACTCAATTGTAAATCAAGAAATATTGCTGCTAGAGTACTTTGCTTGGTATGATAATAGATAAATGCTGTTGACAGGCCCCACACAATATATTTTCTATTTTGCATGTTTAAAGGGTGTATTGAACTGGTTTGTGAAGGTGGCTCAAGTGTATTTCCTCAGTATATTGTCTTTGCAAACTTTATAGTAATAAGATTTCTTTAAAATCAAGATAAAAGAAAATGTATTTCATTTTCATCATGTAATACAAACTATGGAACTTCATTTTTTTAATACAATATAGTAATTTAACTTCCTAGTTCTTTCAGTAACAAAGACACTTTTTTAAAATCCCCTTTCTCTCCCAATGTCTGCCTTCATTTTTGGGTAAAGACAGCAAGTTTTCCAGGTGATCTGAGTTATGCTATTGCTGGATTGATCTTTCTGGAATACAAAGCAAGCGCCCAGTGGTCAGCTGAACTCCTTGTTGTTAATTATCGTGGAGAACTGAGAAGTTACCTTGTAAGGTAAGCATAAATTTTGGCTTGCTTTGAGACGGCACAGTGAACTTCAAAAGAATTCTTTCTGCTTTTTAAAGAAAATAAATCTGAACTAATACATGTATTTTTTTTTTCCTTGGCATACTTAGTGTTGGAACAAATCAAAGCTTTCAAGAAAGTCACAGTTTCAGCTTTAGCAGCCACTACGCCCATGGGATAACAACTGTCATTTATCATCCTGGTCACAGGTAAGCATTCTGTTTGCTGCCTGACATTGGTATGTAAATGATGAACAAAAAGTGGCAAAATAAGCGTTGAAGTGTGTTGGATATAGAGGGGGAGAAAAATCTATTTCAAAATTGCTATTTAGTGCACCAGTAATAACAAGTCATGTCTCTTTCTGCTATGAAAGAGGAACATTAGTTCATCTCACTTGACTTTCATTACTGCATTAGTAAAGTTATGTCCTGTCCTGTTTGAGTACCTTGCATAAGCAACATACATTTTTTAGAATGTCAGGAATAGCTTCAAAAGAGGTTTCTGAATGTAATGGAAAATGGGTAAAGGCTGAAGTATAAGTTTAGTTGTTTTTGTTGTTGTGGTTTTGGTTTGTTTTTTTTTTT
>VZTG01000844.1:0-199446 GCA_013397845.1 Melanocharis versteri | reverse complement strand
TTTTTTTTTTTTTCTATCTGGAATTGATTGCTGGACTTGTTGGCCAACCCATTTTACCCAGTATTCTGACTGGAACTGCCAGGCTTTGGTGTTTGGAGTTGTCTTGTGATGTCTTTTCTCTATTACTAACCTGTTGGGTACAGAAACTGCACTTGAAATGTGGACTGCCTGCCTACTCTTGAACTCAGTGTAGTTGGAATAGGTCCTGGGTAGCCCATTATTTATGCTAAAAATGTGTCGACTTTTTTAATATCAATTTGTTATGTAGCAAGATAAACTCAGCAACTCTATTTCTATTTCTCTTCAGTTGTAGGAACTAAACTTTGTTCCAGATATTTTTCTTCTGTTAGATCTGCTGGGGTTGAATCTGTCAGTGCGATGTTATATCACTGAATTGTTTTGAATTGAAATTAGGCTTGGCTATAGAATACCAGAAGAAACTCACTATTGAAAAAACTTGTTCTCATTATTCAGTCTTAAATGAGCTGTCATATCTATCTTAGGTAAAAAAACATTATTAATGAGATGTAATGTTCTTCTAGCTTATTATTTTGAGAGATTAATTTTGTGTATGGCTTTTTCTTTCCACCTAATTCATATTTAGTGATTTCACATAATTAATACTCAGTATATTAAATCTACAGTTTCGAGGTAATAGGTGTGGGTTATGGAGCTTTGGTAGCATTACATGACCAGACAACAGAACTAACCCATTGTTTCCTTTGATCAGACCAGGGTTAATGGTTGTAGTATTTCCTGCTATGTGTAGCCAGTTGAGTGGCTTAGTAAAGCTGAAAAATTGACACTTGAAAGAATGCACAATTGGATGGAATAGGTGGAAAACAAAAGAACCTGTGTTTTGCCCCTGATGGAGGCAAGTCTCTCCTGTTTTGAATTTAATCTGTAGTAAAAAGCTTGTAAATTTGGCATTAGAGAACTCTAAGATTCGTGAGCTGTCTCTTGCTGAAATTTTCTTGTTATCCCAAAAAACCCTAGAAGGGCTTGAGCACAAGCACTTCAAAGTTGTGCGTTAAAGAAAATTGTTGATACAGACACCTCGAAGTTTTAATTTTCAATAATGTGAACTTTGATCACTTAACACAAGTTCAGCTTTGTCATTTTGTGCTTTCTTGCATTTCATTTAATCTTGGATGGTGAAATTACACTGCTTGTAAGGCTTGACTTACTGTATTACTGTGTATTTGCTTATGACCAATTAAAATAAATATGCAATAAAATAGCACTCAGGAGCTGAATACACTTAATATTTTCAACTTAGGATAATTTTCAACTTACGATAATTGCAAAGAGAATATGACAATAGGGAATGCTTCTGAATCCGTAGGAAAACTTGAAGCAATAGCTTTGGGAAGAAATCCAATAATGACCTTTACTGTTTTTGAAAAGTATTATATACTTTAATTTAGCTACCTAATGTTGGTGTTCTCATGTGATCCGGCTTTCATTTAGGATGGAACTTATGGTGCATTTTAGTTGACAAAACTTAAATGTCTGCTTCAGTGTGATCTCTTTGTAAACTCAAATCCAAGGTTCAACATCTGCTTGTTTTGGTATCTTAATCTGGAGCTGAATGTCTTATTTCTGGGTTACCTGCAATTGCTGCAAAAAATGTTTGATATTAAAGCCTAAAGTTTGCAATGAAGGGTTTGTGATGAAGGAGTCTAAAGGGTTTCAGATTTAGTTAAAATTTGTTGTACCAGAATTGCTAAGTAAAGAAGGGCGTATCAGGTTTTTCTTGGATGCCTCAACTGAGCTTGCTCCCAAGACCAGTGTTACGCTGGTTATCTTCAAGCCAACTTTGTACAAACCTGTGGAATAGAGTACAACTGAGGTACTGCAAGAGCAGCCAGTTTTTGAGACTGGAGGAACCCTTGGAGGTCATCTAATCCGTTCCCCTTCACCTCTGGGTCAGCTAGAGCAGATTGCTTGCAGCCATGTCACTGCAGTCCAAGACCTGCACGTCTGTGTCCTCCCTTAGGAGCATGGTCTGTGTCAAGNGAACCCTTGGAGGTCATCTAATCCATTCCCCTGCACATCTGTGTCCTCCCCTAGGAGCATGGTCTGTGTCAAAGCCTCTGAGGTGCTGGGGAGCTGCTCCAGAGGATACTGGGCACTGAGCCTGGCAGTGCATCACTGTGATTGTATAGAGCATACACAGAGACAGGTTCTGGCCGTCATTTTCTGCAAAGTGCTGGGGCCTGGCATTTAAATAGGTCTTTTTCTAGGACTTGTTGAAAGGGTTCCTGACTGCTGCTTAGATGTCCATCTGGAACAAAAGTTCAAAGCACCCTTTGATTAGGAACAGCCGGCAGACCTCGCTAAAAGCTTCTAAAGCTTGCTAGCTAGCTCTTTCTGGCTATGACAGGCATTATTAAGTTCCTCAGAGGCTTCCCAGGAGTCCTCTGATGGTCTCAGGAGTCCTCTGATGGTCCCAGAAGTATGTAGATGTTTGAGGATGTAGAAATGAAGCCTGGAAACAGCTGCACAAACTGCTGCATGCTGGCTGTGCTCTGTGTTGAGCACATGTGCAAGAAAAAAAATTAGGCTTCCTCATGTTCATGTCTCCTATTGCAGTTTTTGGTGAAAGTGACTTCTGTTTTACTGCCTTAGGCAATTTTTACATCACAGAATAAACAAAACTCTCAAGAACTTTAAGCATCACTCTTAAGAGAGATCTTACTGCTTTCTACAGCTACCTGATAGGTGGTTGTAGCCAGGTGAGGGTCAACCTCCTCTCCCAAGGAGCCAGGAAGACGTAGAAGAAGATGAGGCTTAAGCTGTGCCGGGGGAGGTTTAGGTTGGATATCAGGAGGAATTTCTTCACATTAAGGGTGATCAGACATTAGAATGGACTGCCCAGGGAAGTGGTGGTGTCACCATCTCTTGAGCTGGTCTAGTTGACATGGTAGTGTTTGGTCATAGGTTAGACTTGATGATCTCAGAGGTTCTTTTCCAGCCTACCTGATCATGCGATTCTGTCATTCATCCATGATATAAAATCATCCTGCTGTACGTTTGTGGATAGCAGGAGACCTGGGAATACTAAATAAGTTTTACTGATGTCTTAAAAAGGATTAAATGTGGAAGGAAATTTTTTTTTCACTTTATTCTTTCATTTGACTTTTGCAGGTGTAGTTTTGGCATCCCCGGTGGCTGGAGCTGCACTGTGTGAGCAGCAGCCACTACTGGGGGCAGAGCACTTTGGGAGTGATGTGGCCTTAGGAAAGGGATAATGGGGCATTCCCAGGGTGGAGCTTCAGGCTTCTACAACTGTGCCTTTGTTTTGTGTAGATACTTTACTTTTTTATGGGTGATTCATTGATGCTTCCAAACAAACTTAGACACCTATTCTCAAAGTTTTCATGGAAGTAGTCATCAGTTAAATAGAGAAGCTCTTTTTAATAAGGTAAAAGGGCTTCAAGGGCAAATCCTTTGATACAGTTTAGTGGTGATCAGCAATAATTATAAGACTTATGTCAATGTTTTTAAAATGCCACCTACTGTGTGTAATGAAATTATTACATGCACGTGTATAATTGATACAGTGGCTTTAGAAAACAGAATTGACAGACCTTAATGTGTTCAGTTCTTCAGTGAAAGAGAAGTAGCTTTTGTACCACATCTGAATAAATGGAAATCTGATGCTTAAACAGAATGATCAGAACTTGTCATATGCTTAAACTGTAATTTTTTTATCATGTTTGGGAGTAAGGGGGAAACTCAAACTTGTGGCCCGGCTTATTTTAGATGTTGGGAATTTTGACTTACCTGGAAAGCTAGAGATGAGAATGAATAGGTATGAATGCTACAAATAACAAATGTTACTCAAATATTTAAGTAGTTTTAGATTTCAGGGTATTTATTCACAGACAAAGCTTATTGTGGCTGTTAAGTGTCTTGGTATATTTAGTCTTTTTGTTACTGTAAGCAAACTGCTATAGACTTAAGAAAATTTAAAAAAAAATGTGGCAGTGTATGAAACCATAACACATTGTTATATATTTTACAGACTTCTCCTTGTAGGAGGCTGTGAAACAGATGAAGATGGAGTATCTAAAGCAGCTGGTTGTGGGATATCTGCTTGGAGAATTCTGTCAGGCTCTCCCCATTACAAACAGGTCACTAGTTATGAAGATGATGTTAGAACAGTAAGTATGTGCCCTCATGTTACTGGATGGATATTATCACTGGAAGCTCATTATGTATCTCTTTTTGAAAGAAGAATTTAATGCAATGTTATGCTATTTTCTAAGCTATTATGTGTATGTCTAAGAAGTTATCTTTTTCCCCCCAGCATCTGTCTGGTTTTGCTTTTTCTGTAGTATGATTTGAATTTTAAGTTCTTAATTATCACTTGTGGTTTTAAAACCAAAAACAACAAGAAAGGAGGTTGTAAATTTCCAAGCGACAATATTTTTTGCTTTTAGTTTTACATTGGGATATGTTACCTGTTGTTGTTGGGAAAAAATTCCAGTTTGTTCCTTTACTACTTCATAACAAAAAGCAGCACATGTGAAATAAATGTTTCAGTTTAACTCTGATTTCTTTTACTTCTAATAGAAGTAAATGTTTGATTTGGTAACAACTACGTTCAACTGAAATCAATTTACAATATACCAGAATAAATTCCAGTGTTTACTCTTACATAGGTATTGCTTAGTATTACAAGCGAGTTGTTAATCTAATTGCAAATGAGTAGTGCTTTTCTGTGACATGTTATATACCTAATGAAGTGGACAAAGTTATACAAACTGGATTTTATTATGCTTGCATTATTTTAAAGTAGTCAGTCTTATGGAATAATAAAAATAGTAAAATCATAGAATATGCTGAGTTGGAAGAGACCCACAAAGATTGTGTCCAACTTCTAGCTCTGCACAGGACACTCCAGGAGTCACACCATGTGCCTGAGAGCATTGTCCAAATGCTCCTTGAGCTCTGTCGGGCTGGTGCTGTGACCACTGCCCTGGGCAGCTGTTCCAGTGCCCAACCACCCTCTGGGGGAAGAACGTCTTCCTGATATCCAACCTAAACCTCCTCTGACACAACTTCAGGCCATTCCCTTGGGTCCTGTCCCTGCTCACCACAGAGCAGAGATCAGTGCCTGCTCCTCCTCTTCCCCTCACAGGAAGCTGTAACTGCAGTGAGGTCTCCCCTCAGTCTCCTCCAGGCAGAACAGACCAAGGGACCTCAGCCATTCCTTACACGTCTTCTCCTCTAGACCCTTCACCATCCTTGTGGCCTCCTTTGGACACTCTCTAATGGCTTAATGTCTTTCTTATATTGTAGCACTGCTGATTCACATTCAGCTCACCATCAACCAGGGCCCCAGGTCCCTTTTCCCAGGACTGCTCTCCAGCCTCTCATTCCCCAGTCTGTAGACACAGCCAGGGTTGCCCCAGATACAGGATCTGGCACTTGGCCTTGATAAACTTCGTATGGTTGGTGATTGCCTATCTCTCTAATTTGTCGAAGTCTTTCTGCAGAGCCTCTAAAGAATCTTGCAGACTTGTTTTAGTATTTTAAACATGACTTAATTTTTGGTGCATAAAACAATGTATAAGATAGTCTTTCATGGTATGATTTTTTTCTGTTTTTACAGGCACAGAGAAGAGGATTATTAAGGATTATGAATTTAAGATTTTACAGCAGGCGAGGAACAGAACAGGTATTAAGATCTAGGTCTGAGTCAGAAGTGTATTTTACTAACATAATTGTCCATTAATGACTACCTGAGAGACTAACTGAAAGTAGGTTTTAATTTATGCAGCTTAGGAATTGACATTCTATTAAATTAATCAAAAAGCTTTAGCATTCAGTGGAGTAGCTTGCCACTTATTTGGCTTTCTTAAAAATCCAGTTACTTCATTTGCTGAAGCTTGAATCGCTGGGTTTCAGGAACAGGTCTAGAGATATAGAATTAAATATTAAATGTAAACCCTTATTCAAAGAAGAAGGTATAAGAAGCCACCTAATTATTTCTTACTGAATGTGATAAGCAGACCGTATTAGATGTGTTATATATTCTACGAGAAGAAGATTGTGGCGATATTTCTCAAATATATGCTGAAGAGGTAAAGAACAAGAACAAAACTCAGACTTCTGCACCACACCTGTCCCACTAGGAATAAAAAATCCTCAGCCCACAATTTTCATACCATGTGGGGAAGAAAAAATGGGTGGATTCAAGCTAATCATTCATGGCTTAATAGGGCAGACTCAAAGACTTGATTTTTACAGTCTGAGATACTATGGAAACATTTTGCTAAGTAGCTTCGAAAGTTTATTATGGGTTGGACTTCTACTCCCAGGATACATGTGAACCTAATGGAACTGCTGATCAGAATCAACTTATTCTTAACAAACTCTGGGTATGAACCTTGTGTTCTCCTCTACCCTGAATGAGTGTTAAACCTTGAGTGTCGCGCTGAGGGGTAGGTGTGTGCTTTCTGTATTTCTAAGGTGTTGTGTGCAGTGCTCATGGCTTTCTTCTACATACCTTAGGAGCTCCCCATGCAGTACTGCACTTCCTTCTCTTACCTCTTCTACTCATTGTGTGTAGCCTTCGTTTGATTCCTTTTTCTGTTCCCCTTTCCCTTCTTGTAAAAAAATTTGTTTTCCCTTCTTTTGCTTTACAAGGAAAGAACAGTAAAAAATCTGTCTACCACCTTCACTCTCTGTGCTCCTGGGAGGAAAAATGGCTGATCTGAGTTGCAAATGACCTTAATAGATTTTTGGGATGTTTTAGGTGACTGGTTAAAAGAAGAAGTTGCCTGCTTGACTGGAAAGGGAAAACAAATCTTTCTGAATCTTTCTCAAGGGTGGAACAGGGAGAGATTTTATTTCCTTCATGGAAAATGCTAAAGATTAAGCTGATGTAAGCTTTTTTTACTGAAAAACTTGTACTGCGTGTATCTGTACTAAACTTCAACTTCATTGCACTTGCCAGTACTAAATAATTGAAGAAACATGGAGACTTATTCATCCTTGAATGTTTTGATCCAATTTCAGAGATTATGGCTTAAATATGTAAGGTATAGTTTGTATGCTTAGTGTGAAATTAACACCAGGGTTTAAATATGACAGACACAGCAGCTAGAGGACTTGGATATTAGAACTGGCTATACTGAGATTTGATTCTTAGTGCTGTTAAGTGACACTGAAAAACTGTGAAGTGCCAGCCTGCTGAGTTTTTCAACATCTTGTTTTGGTGTTCCCTTAAGCTGGCAAGCTGTTTGTGGAAGCAGCATTGCCTGCTTTGGCAAAGGACTGATTAATTTTTATAGATAACAGGGCTTGGGTGATAAATTTGAGTGTGTTAATGGCCACCCAATATCTAAATCTAACAGCCAGGGAGATATTGCTGACTGCTGAGTAAACATTTGCCTCCTTTTAAGATCTGTGATGTATACCACTGATCAGTTATCTGAACGGGTTATATATTTTAGCTGTATGTTTTTAGGTCCTTTAACAGTCTTTTGTTCTTCGTCCTTTGTGCATGCAAATTGGTTTGTAAAGAGAGAATTGCCATTAGAAGGCATATGCAATTCTGGGCAAACTACAGTTGAAAGTGCAGTACTCCAGATGCTTAAGAATATACTCAGAGAATATGAATTTTTTCTGATATAAATAATTCTTAATGGGTTTAAAAAAAACCCTTAATGCTCTCCTTTTCAATTAAAAATATGTTTTAGGCATGGATTTAAGGAGTGCTCTCAATAGCTGCAAACCACTGTACAACAGTGAGCAGATTTCTTGGTAGTCATTTTTCTATGGCATTCCTAGAACTTTAAAAAGCCTAAGAAATAAAATAAAAATAATAATAGTAATAAAAAAAACCCAAGTCCCAACAAACATGCTGACCTGAAAATAATATTTTTATCTTCAAATTATACCTATCACTAATATTCTGTAGAAACGCCATTAAAACTTCTTAATTGATGGATGTCAACTAACCTTTCTGTGCTTTGTTTATGTTGGTATTTTCTGAGAGGGGAAGTACTGGCCTTAAAATTGGTTAGCTGCAAACTTGGACAATTTTAACTGTGAATCCTTATTAGAAAATTTTAAAAAATGAACTAACAAAATGGAATTTTATGAACAATGTAATTTTTGGGAATTTGCATCTTGCTCTCTTTCAGGGAAGACTAGACACTTTAAGAGCTGAAAAGTCTTTCTGAAAACATAGAATTTTGTTGGGAGAGGGGTGAATAACTATAAATTGTATTTTCAGAAATTGTCATTCATTGCCAGTGGCACTAAATTTGACTTTAAGTGTGATTTAGAGGATCGTGTGGAAATAGCGTACAGATCCAGTAATAAATGTACAGGATTTTGTGAATCATTAAGAAAGTATTTTGTTAGAAGTATGTTTTGTCTCTTTAAGGTATCCAGAGCTGAAGGAAAACTTAATCCAGGAGAATTTTTGTAGCCTTGATGAAGTTAACTTAAAAATGTTGAATTATTTTATCTGTATGGACTTGAACTGATATTCACTATGTTACTACTTGGTCTTTTGCCACTCAAGAGATTCTTAAATTCTGATTCAGTGTCCTGAAATGAACAATGTGCTCCTCCAAGATCTCTTAACGTCTATATTTCTTGTATCCTTTTTAGTTCTTTAATTTAAGGATTTGATTTGTAATAATGCCCACCCAGAAGTTTGCTCCCAGGGAGGAAGAGCTGTATTAAGCTGTGGTTTGGTAACAGTCTTCCTTGAGTGGACCAGAGAGTCAGGACAGTAGAAAACTGAGGCTGCTGAATGTACTTTCTGTACAGAGAACAACCTGCAGTTTTCCCTTCAAGTAGCTCTGCATTGCTGTCAGGGCGTTCTCTTAGGAATGCTGCACTTCTGGGTTTTATTTGCCGTATAACAACGTGATACAGAAGGCCGCATTCCTAAAGATTTGTTCATGCTAAGATAGAATTCTTCCTTTATGCAGGTTTTTTTTGTACTCTTCCATGCCACAGTTGATATATACTTTTCCTTTTCTTTCTGTGTTTGTTTTTAATTTAAGGTGTATTGACTTTTCAGAGTGGGAGATTCTACAATTTTTTCCCTAAAATAGAAAAAAAAAATGGGGGGTATCCCTTTGTGTATATTTTTATTGTGTTTGTTTGTTTATTTGCTTGGATATCATGTTTGGCAGGATGGAGTTTTCAAGATGAATCTTTCTCCTGATGGAGCTCTTTTGGCAGCTATTCATTTCTCAGGAAAACTGACAATCTGGTCTATTCCATCTCTCAGACAACAAGGAGAATGGGACCAAACTGCTCAGGTAAGAAGAATGTACATGTTTAGAAACTTGAATTATATATCTTACTCCTCTGGAAATGTGTTTTCATAGGAGATGAGAGGAGTTCAGATAACGGTGCATTAGCGCCATACTAGCTTCCTTCCCAGTCAGCTCCATGCTTTTGAAGAGCCCTATACTTACTTTTATAATAATCTTTCTGTTTTACCCCATAAACTGTAGACTTGAAAAGTTAAGAAAAAGAACCAATTATGTTGCAATGAGTTTTTCATGAGGCATTTTGGTGCCAAGTAGGAAGCACCATTGGAATTAGACTACAATGCCATTAGACTGAAATGTCATTACAGAAGAGAAGTAGAGGCTAACATGAGTAAATTTATTTCAGTGGTTGAAGCCACATTCTGCTGGATGTCTAATGTATTCTATTCCTCCCTCAAAATTTACCTTACCTTGTGCCAGATGACACTCTAGAATATTTTCTTAATCAATTTGCTATTAAGTCAAATGCTTTCTACAGGAATTGTTTGCAGAACTAAGTAGGGGAACTTAGGTTAGGAATTGCTCCGACACTGGCAAACTTTTAGGTGACTTGTGTGAATTTAAACATTGGGAATTGAAAGCTAATTAGTTTCAAAGAAAATTCCAAATAACTAATATACTTTCTGGGTAAAGATAAAACTTTATTTTAATGAGGAAATGCATTTTGAAAAGTGAAAAGTCTGAAATTAGGCACAGTATGTTAAGTATTTTGATTTTCTTCCCAATAATTTCTTGACTAATAGATAAAGAAAGGCTTTTCATTTGAAGTACTGTGTGCTATGTTCTAAACCTACAAGACATGAACTAACATCAATTCCAAACAGGGTAAACAAATGGGATCGAAATGCAATTTCAAGCTTATTTAGAAAAGCGTTTTTAAACAACAACCAAAACAGACAAACAAACCTGAAACACACTGCTCTAGTGTTGGGAAGAGTGTTGCGTGTGTATATATGCATATCTGTTTATCTCTATTTTTAATATACACTTCAGATGGATTTTTCTCAAGGATTCTTACAATGAGTTGTATTTTTTCTTTTACAAATAATAGATATGTATTCTGAAGGAGCTTTTGGGAATTTATAATTCAGTGAGGGTGACATAAAGGAATATTCAGTACTTGACTGTTCTCAAAATTTTTTTTATAGGTGAAACTGATGTTCAGCTATAATGTATATTTTCACAGTGTGTGATTCCAATGTAGTTGTCAACCAAACAGACTTGTTAAATTAACTTAAAGGGGCCTCATGTTTACTTTTAATTAGTAGGTTCTTCTCTTTCTACTGAAAAATCAAGTCTGAAAAACACCTTCTGCTTCACCCAAATGTGCTTTAGTTATTTCAGCTCTCTGTACTTCCAATGTGTTGTACTTAGGAGCAGGATTTCTGTCACTTCTAAATCACGTTTAAAACAACAGCACAGCAACATAATTCTAAACCTTGCAGTGCATCAATTAATCATGCTGCTTTTTTTTCTTGCACTGGTCTTGAAAGGGGCTTTATAATTCTGAAAGTAGTTGAGGAAAATACTTGCACAACTTTACCAGACTGTCACACAAGACCACAACACAGACACTTTAGGAGATTATTTTATGTGCCTGCAGTCCAATGTATAGATATGAAAAGCAGAGACTTGGCTTTTGATTGCTGGAGAATCTTTATTTCAGAAATCTTTAGGGTGTGATTACTGTTTAATGCTGTCTTACAATGAGTTGTAGGTTTTTTTTTATTATTTTTTTAATTTTTTTTGTTGTTGTTGTTGTTTTGGTTTTTTTGTTGTTGTTTTTTCATTTGTATAAAAGTACAATGGTGCTACAGCAGTTATATGTTTATGCTTGAGAAGAGTTTGAATTTATAGGGAGCATTTTAATTGAAAAATGAATGGGTCAGCAACAGAGTAAATAAACTCATTCTGTGTTACAAAGATTTACTTGCATATAATTTTATCTTTTGTTTTAGCCAGGCTATGATGAGCTTAACCCAGACTGGAGGCTCTCAAGTGAAAAAAGAAAGAAAATAAAAGGTATGCAGTACAGTTAAATCATTATTTTATATCACTGTGTAGTTAAAAATAGTAATACAAATATATGAAGACTGAAATGGCTTAATTCAATCTCAGGTTGCCAAAATTTTATTATTTGAATTTGTAGCACGGCAGAGCTAAATGAGTGTCACAATAGTTTTTTTTCAGATTCTTCCTTAGGAATGCTTTCGTAGCCATAAAGAAGTTTAAGTTAGCAGAGAACTTCATTTTTTCTTTCTGTGAATGTCTAATAAATCTCAAAAGCTAATGTAATTTAAAGATACTGGTTTAGAATTCTAAAAACAATCCTAAAACAATTTCCTTTGACTAGATTTGCCTCATTAGTCTCCATTGTTTTCCAAAAAATTCAGGCCAATCTGTGAAGCCATTTAGCACCTGGTTATTACATGGCTGTTCCAAGAGTGCAGGGATCAATAGCTATTCTATGATCCATTTGCTGCTGCCCGTATACATCTATATTATTAAAAGGTTTCTGTTTCTTTGTCCTGTTTTTCTTGATGATTCTGTCTTTGGGTTAATTCATCTGACCTTCATAGGTAGGCTGCTGACTAAGCACGATTAAAAGAGTGATAATCTGACCTGTTTCTGTGCTGTTTGGGAGAAGGTTGTTTTCATCAGAGGATGGGAAAGTGACGTGTAGGGAGCAACATGAACATACAAAAATGGTTTAGTAAAATATAATTGACGTAAAATACAAACTTAGTGAACCAAGGTTGCAGATATAACAATAAATATCTGTTAAATTAGAGCATATTTCTTCATAATGGAAGTCTCTTCTGTTTTTACCTGAGGTTTAATGTTACCTTTTTTTATATGGTGCATTCTTATTTTAGATAAAGAATCCTATTACCCATTGATAGATGTAAATTGGTGGGCAGATAATTCTGTCATCCTCGCTCGCTGCTCTGGTGCATTGACGGTGTCATCAGTCAAGACATTAAGAAACTTGCTGGGAAAGGCGTGTGAATGGTTTGAGAGCTCTCCTCAGGTCACTTCGGCTCATGATGGAGGATTTCTAAGTCTGGAGGTGAGGAATGTGCCCAAGCAGGTATCCTTTTGGAATGCAGTACAACAATTTGCTTTTTAAAATGTGATCCTGAGGTAAGGGGAGATAAAATAGAAGATGTTACTACTAATAGGAAAAGTGATTCTGCTTCCTTATCTGTAGATAGGTGTTGCAGGGAAATTCTGAATTTGCTGCAGCTTAACTGTTCTAAGAAAAACTTGATAAAACAATAAATAACTTGTGGAGAGTAGAAGCAAAATCCTGGAAGGTCGAGTCTCGATGAGGGGAAATTTGAACAGAAAAGAATTTGTGTTGACAGTAACCTTGACTTGTGTGTTAGTGCATCTGAAGAACACTGCAACCATCCCTCTTCCACTTTGAAATTCATGGCTCATAAAGAGAGAGTGAACACATTTCAGTTAGACATGAGGAACACAATTAAGGCAGAGCCATGTAAGAGATGTGTTTTTTTATTTATTTTTAGTAGGATTCCAGGAGGGAGTAGAATATAATAAAGTTAATTGGTAATTTCTTTAAAACTGAGAAAGTTACTCTTTTCTAAAGCTTATATTGAAATAGGTTTTAAACGTCTTCATCAAAAGTTTAATATTACAATCAGAAAATCTCAGTACACACCAAAGCTTATGTGTATGTTTTTGGAAAGTTGGAAAGTTATTCTGGAAATAATATATACAGCCAGTGGCTGGCATACTACAACCTAAGGATGTAGTCTGAGATTGTGTTGAACTTGCTTGGAACAGCTGAGAGCTGAAAACACTCCTGTATGCTGCAGTGAGCTATAGAAAAGTGTGGGAAGATGTTCTGTTCTGCCCTGTCTGGGCTGGTGCAGCAGGTGCAGTGTAATGGAAAGTTACTGTGAAGCCTTTGCTTCGGTAGGTGGGGGATGAAGCCTCAGATCCAGGAGACAGATGCAGTCACAGTTTGTAGAACAGGTTAAGCAAACTGAGAAACCGAGCGTTTAAAGGAGAGGGGGAGGAAGGATGTCGATTCTGAAATCTGAAGTGCTGGAAGTGGAGATGTTCTCCGGTTCTGTCAGTTCTCACCAAACTAGTTCAGGTGTACTAGGTGGATGCTTCTTGTTCATGTTTTCTGTGCAGTGTGAGATAAAACTCGTTCCAAAAAGATTGCGCTTGGAGAGCAGGCCTGGTGATGAAGATGAGGGAGAAGATGACTCTGACTCAGATGATGAAACTTCTGCTAAGGACAGATACTTCAGCTACCTAAAGCAAGGCCTGTACTTTGTGACAGAAATGGAACGATTTGCTCCTCCGCGGAAACGACCACGTACTATTACAAAGAATTTCCGCCTTGTCAGCTTGAGATCCACGACTCCAGAGGAACTGTACCAGAGAAAAGTAAGTCTAGAAGGAAAGGTCACATCTCTCTTAATCAGCTTTATTTAGAAAGAGCTTTTCATATTTCTTTTAATTCCTGCTGTGTTAACAAAAGGATTTAGGCACATATTTCTGAGAGTCTCTTAACTGACAGTGTGCTGTGTCACCTACTCAAAGGGATCCTTGTTTAAAACTAGCATTATAATAACTGAAATGAGATGATGTTTCCAGTGGGAGACACTGTGCATCATTGGCTTGGCTAGACTTGAACATGTACTCATGTGTTTGCATGTAGTGAAAGACTTGGCAGATATATTGAGTGAAATCAGGTTAACTTGTTCTTGGCCCAGCAGTGGGTTTACTTACAGTCTGAGGTGAATGTTTTGCATGTTTTTGCAGATATGTGTGCACATCAGGCCTGTGACTCATTCTTATGAAACCCCTTCATTTTTAGGGCTCTTGGACAGGCTGCTTTGTCTAGGGCATTCCAGTTGTCCTGATGGTAAACCAGCTCACTCTGTAACTGTTACAGTTCCCAGGGAGTGCTGATGTCAGAGTAAATATGATGTGTAACTAATATGATGTTACCTAAATAACATCTTCCTTTTATTTGAGGGGAAAATCTCTGATTTTCCAGAGGCGTCCATCAGATCTGAGTTTTACTCATCTGTGAAACTTCAAGAAAGCAATCTCATTCTTACCTGCTTATACATACCCAAAGTAATTATCCTTCTGCCTCTTTCAACACACAGAATTAACAATTGATTGTTTAATACGGAAATCAGATGACTTTCATTTTCATGTGTTTGCTTTTTAGATTGATAATGAAGAATATGGGGAAGCTTTGTCTTTAGCTCAAGCATACGGCCTTGATTCTGATCTTGTGTACCAAAGACAGTGGAGGAAGTCGGCTGTTAATGTCGCTTCAATTCAAGACTACTTGGTGCGTTTGTGTTTTGTGATTTTTATTTTTTTTAGGCTTTCTTATCAGAATGACTGTGTTATCTTTACAGAACTGGAATTCTCAGTTGTGTTCTAATTTATGCAACGTAAATTGGTGGCAGTTTGAAGAATTGTCGTGCAAATTCTATTTCATGTCATGTGTAAGAGAGCAATTTAACTGAAGGCCTGATATTGAAACCTTGGCAGTTAATGAAAGTCTTTGTTTTGGAATATCTCCTAACTTCTGTTAATAGCAATGCACTTTCTGTGTGTAATCTCTTCTCCCACATGCAGCAGTAGATTATTGCCTGGCAAATGAAGAATAATAATTGGAAATATCAAGTGTTTAAACTTCCAATCATTTTAGAAAATAAATTGAGAAGGTGAAGTTGGTATCAGTAGCTATACAGTGAAGTTTGAGTAACAAAATTTACAGTGAACTCTGCTAACTGTAACTGAGCTTTTTAGTAGAATTGAACATAGGTTTTTTTTGCTTGGAAGAAAGACGTCTAACTCAGCAGAAAAGTGGTATTGAAGTTGTACAACCTCATGGTTGTGGTAAAGTATTAGTAATAGAAGTATACTATTAGTATAGTATAGTAATTTATAGTTTAGTATTAGTATAGTAGATATGGTATTAGTAATATAGGTATATTAGTGTATATGCAGTAGTATAGATAGGTATGCTAGGCTAAAGTATTACAGGAGATCAAGAGAAATATAATCTGGTTTTTTTTCGAGTCAGATAGTGGCTGAATGTTAAAGTTTAGCCATTCTCTATGTGATCTGTAATGTCAACTGAAGATCAGCAGATAAGGCAAATACATTTTATAATTCTAGTGCTTTTTCTGTCACAGAATCCTACTGGCATGTGAAGAGCGTGGTATTGGAAATGACTTCAGTGTTATTGTGGAATACGTACACTTGGTTTATAAAACCTGTATTTTACCCCCAAGCCATCGCGTTTTATTTAGTGTAAAAAAGAGTGATATTAATTAGAAAGTACAAATAATAACTTCTGTTCCAGTTCCTGTGGAAGTTCTGCTAAATCATTTGGTATTTCTGTGCCCTTTTCTGCCACATATACTCTGAGGGAATTGTGTTTATTGCCTTCTCATCTCTTTTGTTGGTTTGCGTTGTCAGTCATCAGAGGAACTCGACATTTTCTTAAGTGTAAGAAATACATCAGGAGACTTCAACGTAATCTCTGCTTCCATTGCTTTGGGTTGGACTATGTAACATTGTGTCTGTGCTCTTCTTCTTGGACAGAGCAAAATCAAGAAACGTGCATGGGTTCTTCATGAGTGCTTGGAAAGAGTTCCAGAAAATGCAGATGCTGCTAAGAAGCTGCTTCAGTATGGCTTGAAAGGCACAGATTTGGAGGCTCTTGTGGCCATAGGAAAAGGAGAAGATGGTGGCAGGTTTGGGAAGAGTATTTTTTTTGTTTGGTGTATAGGGTATTTTCTAGTAATTTGGTAATTTTTTTTTCCTGTCAGTCGCTAATGAAAATATTGAGAAGGTTTTGCAGGACATAAAGAAAGGTAATGCTTTGACTCAGACTGTTTTAGATATGTCCACAAAGTACCTATACATTTTACCTCTGTATGTATGTAAAATACAGTATTCATTGTAAGTATGTGCTCTGTAATTTCTTCATCAGAGGGAATTTATGATGTCACTATTTTACTGTGAGAATCTGTTTCTCTTGCTGCTTCTGGAAGCTGCAGCTAACCCTATAAATGTGTTTTGTTACATGTCTTAATTGTATTGATCAAGCAGAAGCAAGACACAGTAGAGGCAATTCTCCTCAGTGTTCAGTTTCTGGTGGTAGAAATAGAAAGAGGCTGTTCTTTCTTTGTGCAGTCTTCTGTGCAGTTATCATTACGTGCTGTGGAAGCTGCTGCCAATCCCACCACTAGCTCTGGAATTTAGAATATTTTATTAAGTTTGGTTTTTGTTTGTTTTAGGGGAGGGAGTGGAAACAATAGTTGATGTCTCTTGTTGACTTGTGATACCTGCTTGTTTACAACACAAAAACTCAGTATTTTTCTATAAATGTGTAGGTTTTTTTATTCAAAACATAGAGGGAAAGCTGTTTTAATATGTCTCTTCAAAAATTAGTTCACCATATATATATATATATAATTATTTTTTTAATCTTCATTGCTTAGATTGTTGGTTTTGTCTTCCAGATTTATTTTGCCGGGAGAGGTGGACATTGAAATTCCCTATGAAGACTTTTTGTTACCAGATGAAGAAATGGATACTAGAAAGGAAAAAGAGGCCAAGAAGCGTCAAGAACTGCTATTATCAGTAAACTTCTCAAAGTAAATGAAGTGTTAGGCCATGTTTTATTCAGAATTATAGGTCTATAATAACTACACAGTTGCAAGAACATAATTACCGTTATATGTATTATTCCTAGTAGAAAAGTGTTTTAAATTTTAGTTGGCATTATATTGTTTCAAAGTTCTCGCTTTACTTAATTTCTTGATATATCCCAGTGCACAAAGTCATTAAAATGTGTAACTTTTGTCTTCGTATGCACATGACATAAAATTTTAATGGCAAACATGAAAATTCCTGTTCTGAACCCAGGCTGACACTGGAACAGAAGGAGCTCTGCCGTAGCAGGCTGAAGCTGTTAACTTACCTTGATCGCCTTGAGACCTATGAGGTGAGTTCTTCTGAGTTCTCACACCATAGGTATTCCTCCAACTTTTGCATCACATCATCTTTGTTTTTTTGTTATTTATTGTGGTATTAATGTTTATAGACTTCTTGAAAGGCTACAGTCTGTCACTGGAGAAAAGTAAGATGTTTTCTGTTCAGGTGACTGTGTTTCTCCTGCTTCACTGTTTCAAAAGGATAGCTTCTAGCCTTGAGAGGTGCAGTTGGGCAAAAGCCTGCTTTGAACATCCTGTGTCTGCAGGGAATTGAGTTATGCAACAGCATGGGATGTAGAGCTCAGGCAGGATTAGTGTGATTTCCCTGTCAGTTGAATTGGCAAGTTCTGTGCAGGTTCTCTTCACAAATCTTTTTCTTCCATGAGTTTACCAAAGTGAAAGTTTTTGTAATGTCAGACTGTATTTTACTAAGTTTTTAAATTTTAAATTTGCAGTTGGCAGTGCACACACTCCCATTATGGCTTTTACCAAATCTCTGTAACTAATGATGTCTAAACCTTAATTAAAATAAGGCAGAAAATTGTCTTAGCTTACCAACCAAAAATGCATCTGTTTTTTTCATACTGAAACAAAAAATCCAGCATACTTTTCAGCATATATCTCATACTTACTCATCCTAGGCTAAAAAGATGTGTAGACTTTTTGATGCTTTTGTAAATCTTGCATAAAAAGCAGTCTCTTTTTTTTTTTTTCTTTAAAGGAAATCCTTGGAGGGCCTCATGCAGCTGAGCAGCATTATGATGGAGAATTCTTTAAGAAGTTCAGAAATCAGAATATTGTACTTTCAGCAAGAGCTTACGCCCGGGTATTAATATTTATGTTGCTAGAATGCAATGTTGTTTTGGTATTGCTGTTTGCACTTAAGTACTTTTTCCTCCTCCATTGGAACTTGGTTGAATCTCAATGGGTATTTGAGAGGGGATGTCTTTGATTTTAAATAAATAAATGCTGTGACCCTGCCCTTATTTTCTTTGTTACTGAAGAAAATTTTAAAATGAGCTGTATGTTGCATGATCTAAGCTTTCTTGCTCATTTTTAGTCTAAATCAGTCTTAAGCTCTGCAACTTACTGTTCTGTTCTTTAGGAAAGCAATGTCAGAGCCCTGGAAATTTTGTTCACTTTCCATGGATCAGCTTTACTTCCACACAGACAGGCAATTCTTTCCAATTTTCCAGAGACTACTTCACCACACGAGTATGCTTTGCTGTTACCTGAAGCTTGGTAAGGATGCGTCAATAGCTACTAACTCGAAGAGAGATGATTTTTAGATTAATACATAAAGTAGTTTCCATGTATGGCAGTCTGCTATTGGTTATTATCTGGAATCAAGAGAGGAGCATTGTCTGTATGGGTCTTGACTTGACCAGTCATCATGTTCTGTTTTACTTTGTGCCATTTGAGGAATCTTTTTGATCATTAATAGGAAAGTAGGAATTTTAGAGGTTCTTTGCTCTATTACATGTCTAAGAGGGAACATGGACTTTTGTGGCCTGAAACTGCCCAGATTTTCACACGTGTAGTACGGGTCTGTAATTGGTTTGTGGTAACAGCCAGTGTTAGGAAATGAATAATACAAGTGTTTAGGTCCCTGGAAGCAAATACATTTTTCTGGATTTGTTTTTGTGAAGTAATTTAACATTTAAGTAGTCAGTAATTTCAGAATCATTAATCTTCTTGATACTGATTGCTGCTCAGCTTGGTAAGGTAGAGTTCTGAAAAGCTTTAAATACAGACTTTCCTACTGTTTCATTTCAGCATAAAAGGTTATTTTACTGTAAATTTTATCTAAAATTTTGTAAGAGACTCTTCCTTGAACATCATAATTATGTTCTGTATGTTAATTAGAAGAATTTTTTGCTTTTAGAGTGTTTCTTTTAGACACTTCAATTATGAAATTAGTTTTGCAGTATATTGTTCAGTGCTCATAAAGAGACGGACAGATTTCATTATTTAGTATTTTACAATAGAACTTTGAAGCCTTACTTCAGAGGGAGAGTTTTTGGAGGAGCTAATAGAATTTTTTTTTTTGTAGTCTTCCATCATTATAGTTAAGCTTTTCACTTCAAGGTTTTGCCAATCCCATTGGGGCAATTCTCGTTTTAGAACAGAGTTTTTCAATTCATCAAGTTATTCCCCTGAAACTTTTCCTAACTTAAAATACTTAACAGTTTTTTTGTCCCTGGAGAGAAAGAACAGTCTTTATTTCATGATAGCTAATGCTTCCCTTTTTATTTGTTGGTAATATTAGGAACACATTTAGTGATTTAGTTAAGGTATGAAAACACTTCTTTTTTCCTTTTCTTTAATGTAACAGTTAGGACCGTGAAGAGAAATTATTGCCATGTTTATAAAATTGGTAAAATGTATTCCAGTCATTTTCTTTTGATAAGGTTTATGATGTGAGACATAGGGAAGATGGTAATCTTAAATGTGGTTATGATTTCTTGTTGGTCATAAATAGGCTCCTCATCTTTCTGAAGGGTTATTTGTTCTTGGTGGGTTTTTTTTGTGGTTTTGTTTTTGTGGGTTTTTTTGGGGTTTTTTGTGGGTTTTTTTTGGTTTTGTTTTTTCCATTTTTTAATTTTGTTGTTTGGTTTGTTTGCAAAACTGACTTATGTGCTAAAAGGCAAAATGACAGCTAAAATAAAACATTTCACTAGTGATCTTGTAGTAAAGATGTGAAGTTATGGGGTACGAACTTAGTTTTGTCTGCTATTGAAAAATGATAGTATAAATTTTGAGTCTTTATTCTCATAGCAGACAGAACTTTCCAGTGCTAGGATCAGGTATGTGCAGGTTCACATTTTTTATCCCCCAGATTGCAGAATAGACAATACTGTGTGTCTTTTGAAGTTTTTGTCTTTGGACATCTACAAAATGAGGATGAGATCAAACCCTATATACACAAATCCCATGTACTTATAAAAACATAAAAATATACTGTATATTTTATATAACCTTTTTTTAAAGCAGTTTCTTTGTTACAATACAGATTGGTCACATAATATTGCTAAATATACTCCCTAAACCAGTATTTTATTAATGTAATTAAATATGTACTGATGACAATATCTGTTAATGAGAATAATATAGTAATGAAGTAGGCTTAAGTTGTACAAAGGAAAATTTTCTTACTATTTTAAGAAAGTTTTTTATGGAATGGGATTGGTCTCCCCTTTTTCCCCCCACCCCCATTTGCCAGTTCAAATAGCTTCACCTTCTGGCAATTCTTGTTTAATGTGAATCAAAGAGAATTGAAGTTCTTAGTCATTTTTCATGAGTTTATTGTCCTTCTAGCTCTGGCATTTGTTTTTTAAGGAGTTGATTAGTGTGGATAGAATTACTGACGTTCTGTAGATATGTTGTCGTTGTTATGAAATGTCGTTTAAATAAGTGTGCTATCTAGTTTTCTTCTTATTAGAAGACAGTATGTAGACATAATTTGTTGTAAATTAACTGATTGAGCAAGATTATGATACAATTTATTAAATCCCACAGAACATTACAGAGTTTTAAGTAGTGACTGTAATTAATACACTTCTGAACAAAAGAAAAACATAATAAAAATATAAACCCCTGTGTTTTAATTGGTCGAAAAAACGTTGCAGCATTACCACACAATCTCTTTAGTTTATGTAGCTTGTAATTACAGGGAGGTCTCAGGGCAAGCAGCGAGAGTGAATCAATCTGTGTTGATGAACTTTGACTTTAGGCAAATCTTGTAGAGGATTCTGAATCAGGAGAGGACTTTGTCTGGTTTTTCTTCTGAAATTTCACACTGTTGCAGTTATAAAATAGGGTCTATCCTTCAGAAGATTTTTTTTTTTCCTTTCAGTTGCAAAAAAGGCTGCTCTCTTGTGATTTCTTTTAGAGCCTTGTTTTTTCTGAAAATTCTTGGTCACAATGTCTGTTCCAGCAGATTTCAGTAGGGCATTTGCTCTCTGTGGTGCGTGTGGTGAGACCACTGACAGAGATCAGCTGATGGCATTGCCCGTTTAAGAGTGCAGCCTGTTCCAGTGGCCTTGCTTAAACAACACCTTGTTCATGCCTTGTTGATGCCTTTGTTGCTCAGTCTCCAGCAGCTCAGACCCCCTGCTGATCAGGAACTATTTTGGTGGAAGTGTCTTCTGTGTCTTCATATGTGGCTCTGTGTGTGTGTGTGTAGGATGAAGTACTGTTCTGAATGTACCATGTTGTGTCTGTGTACATCGCACACTTTAAACAATAAGGGGGTTGATTCCCAGCTGGAGCTCTGTGAGGTGACACTCTTCCCTATGGGAATTCACTGCATTGCTCTATGTTCTCTTAGTTATGTCATCTCTGGGGAATCTAGCAGAGGAAAAACATGAGGTTGTACAGCAGGTGCTGCCTTGTTTGTGCATGGAACAGGTGAGGGTGGTAAATAGGCACCTCCATTTACAGCCAGGGTAAGAGCACTGAAACAGTTGCTTGCTGTGCACCCCCTCCAACATGAATGCATTACAAGTGCTATATATGAAGCATTTCCTAACCTATAAGGAGTGTTTTTGTAAAGGTTGTGTTATAACTGTTAATCTGCATCCTCCAGTTCAGCTGCCAATAGTAAATTCTAAGTACCTACTGAAGGAAAGGCTCCTTTGGTTAGTACATTCTGTAGGCATAAAGCAGGTGTTTTTCTTGTACTTACACATGTCATTTACATTAAGATGGCATTTAAAGGCCAGTGTCAAAAATTTTGAGGTCTTGTCGGTCAAGGAAGAACTGGCATAGCGAGTGGAGAAAAAAAGTAGAAGATTTTTTTCCTTTCTGTGAGAGGGAATATATATATATTCCTATATATTAGGATACATATATTCCTATATATATTCCTATATATTAGGAAATATATACATGTTTTTTTCCCTGTATCTGCTTGTAAAAAGTCTCAAATGGTAGATATCCTTTTGTTTCTCATTTTTGGCACATATTTTATGGCTTAGCATCTTTAGGGGTTACTCAGAACAGTTCAGGAGTCCTCTGTCTAAGTAGGGAATTTATGTATTCATGTGACTCTTGCAAAAGACTGTGATTTAAGTAAGCTCAACAGCTCCCTGAGTTGAGAAGGAATCTGAAATACTATGACACATTGGTATCTGTAAATGGTATTGGCTACGAATTGGTATTGTGATAGATGGACATTACGAAGTAATGTGTTTTTGCAGAATTGGGATTGTAATGTTTTCCTCCTTCTTTTCATATTATTTCTCAGCTTCTTTTATAACGATGGCTCCTGTGTCTCTGCTGTCTCTTATTTGGATTCATGCTCCTTCTCAAAAATCCATCAGATGCACAGACTACCTCTTCTAGGACAGCTAGAATGAAGGTGGTAAAAGTTTAGGCATTCAAAGGAGATGATGACAGCTCTTTTAATCTTTGTTTTTATAGCTATAGCTAGTGTTCTTAATCTGTAGTTAAGACTGTTGCCCTCAGGTTTTTAAATGTGATCTAGGAAAATAATGTTTTACCACCATTATAAATACATAACCAGAGTATTTTTCCTTTTCTTTTACGTTTCTTATCCTTTACACTAGGCTTAACTGCTGTATTGTAACATTACTGCTCACATTTTCAACTCACAGAAGTCTGGAACTTCAAATGTATGGTTCTCTCAGCAGCCATAAGTCTGCTATATTGCACATTATGCTGTAGTAAAAATCTTCCCCCTAAGGTAGCAACTTTTTATATGTTGCTGTGTTTTTGCTTCTGAACTTTCTCAAATACTAGTGTTCAGTTGTGACATAAAGGGAATTTTTACTGGGGAGTTGTGGATGAACTCCATTTTCCTGATGAACAGGGATGGGAATGTGGAAATATCTCCTAAAAACTTAGTGAAGGCTTTAAAACCTGAAAATTTCCATGTAGTTGACTTTCATCTATGAATAAGTACTACTAAGAGTTCATAAGCAGTTAACTTTGCCTTTCCATAATGATATCTTCTCCTGAACTAGGTTTTTAGTTATTGCCTGTGGCACTGCAGTTTCAATAAACCTCTTAGAGCTTCATCTCTTCCCTTCCTTATGTATGCATGTAAATAGGTTTGATGACTGAGTGTCTGCAGAGCTGTCTAATATATAGTCCCCTCTTTTTCATATTATTTTTTTTTCTTGTGAAGCTGAACCGCCTTTGTTTTTAGTGTAATTCAGAGGTGTTCATGTTAAGAGAATTAATCACATGGTCAGTTCTTTTTTTGAGTTTGCTTGAATTCATTCGTATAGTGCTACAGTGAAAATAATAAGGGCCTACGTTTTATATGCATGTCTTTTTTCTTTGCACTAACAGGAAGAAAAAAAACAGAGGGAGAAATGTAGTTAATATTATTTTTGAGGATGTATTTGGTAGGAAAAAAAGGCAGATCTTACCTTCTACTATGAAGTAGAAAAAATAGCTTTTGAGAGAAAGATTAACTTGTCATGATGACACTCATGTTCTGGTCTGGATTGACTTCTGGTAGGAGCAGGGAAGGTTCTTGTCCACGTGAAAAATAAAGCTGTGGTTTGGAGGAAGAGAGACTTCTGCAAACTGCTTATGTGCAAATCTGTGATAACAGCCGGAACAGCTCATTATAGCCAGGAGGCTGCTGCAGACAGTGAGCTGGCAAAAGTACCATAGATGTTGGTTGTGAGGAGTTTTTGAAGAAGAGAATGAGAGCTTGAAGCCATGAGGGAGCTGTGGAGACCACAAACTGTCAGGGAGGAAGGAGGGAAGTTTCACAGAACCTGCTGTGCTGGAGCTGAGCTGTCATTCAGCTGAGAGAGCCGAGCGTGTTCAGCATGGAGAAGGTTTCAGAATGGCCAGTAGCAGCCTTCACATAACTGCCTATAGCATGTGAGCTGAACTGTGGCTGTGCTGTTTATCCACAGAACATGGACAGGATTTCCTTTGTATTTCTGGCTGGTTAATGCTTGACTTGTCCTGACTTCATCTACCATGTGTTTCTTTTGCTTGCATAGTCCTAAACTGGAGTTTGGCTTGCCTTGTCCAATCTTCTAATGAAGTGTTCTGCTACCATTGTCTCATCTGTTTGTGTTTCTTTTACAGGGTTTGGAATAAAATTTCTCCCAGCAACATTCATTATGCTTTATAAATGTACACTTTTGAAGTAGTATTTTCACGATTTGGTGGCAGACGGCTTTGATCTTACTTGGAGTTCAGCTTTTTCTTTAAAACAGCTTTCACAAAATCACAAAATGGGCTATTGCCTCACAATTTTAATTGTATGCATGAAGAAAAAAACCCACAGTGAGCTTCTGAACTGTGCTTGCGTAGTGTTAGCTGACTTTTCTGATGCTGAGATTTTTCATTCTTGGTTGTTTATGAGGGAAGAACGTTGCCCTCTCCCCAGATTTTATTAGAGGTTAACCACATCATTAAAACATAGCTTGATTTGTTTATATGAAATCAGTTTTAAGTTTCTCCTCTGGTGGCAGAGCTGCTTCAAAGACCTGTCATTGCAGTGTGCACAGTAGGGATTCTGAAGGTTAGTTAACTGTGGAGGCCAAAAGCAGTGGGATGCCTTTTCCACCAGTTTATGCAGATCAGTTTTCCTAAAATGTGTGACGTTTTTGGCGCTCTCTTTAAGGCAGCAGCTGTACTTCAGTCTTGATTAATTTGTCACGTCCTATGGATATTCCTGGAAAAGGAAGCACTTCTCTCTCTGCCCACCATTTCTGTATCCCGTAGTATATTGAACAATTGGAAACCTAAAAATACATGTAATCAGTTCTGTAGTTGCATTTACTAATTCACTGTTCAGATACTATAATGAAAGAAAAGAATGTTTTCATGCAATATGAATGATGCAATGCATATCACAGCTGTTTGAGACTGTATATTTGGGATGCATTTCATATATTTCATCCTCAGCTGTGGAATAATTGTGACATAACAAAACTGTTTCAGAGACATAAGAATTGCAGAGAAACAGAAAGTGGCATTGATTTCCCCATTGCTGTCTGAGAAGATACAGACTTTGGACAAATGAGTTTCTAAATTAAATTAAAACAGAATATTTTAGTTATTTTATTTATGTAACACACAAGCTTCCAAATGAGGAATTAGTGTTTCTAACATTATTTTTCAGACAGTGAGATGTGATTAAAAAAGAAAAAGCAACGATTAATCTACTTCCAAAATGCCCCAAACCTACTTCTGCAAACATCAATGTCTTTCATCAGAAAGATACTGTTTCATAAATGTGTTGGGGCAAATTGCACTTTGCATTCAATGTGGATGAGTTTACAAGGAAAAAGATTTAAAGAAAAAATACTCTGAATTTTTAACTTGAAGAGTCCTGGGGACAGGCCTGTTGTATGAAATGCTTAAAAAGGGGAAAAAAAAGCAAACCCACACAGTTGATATTGGTAATGGAGAGAATTGGAATCTGACCTTAAAACTGGGTTAGACCTTCCTCTTTTGAAAACCTGTCCTTGGAGAGAAAAATAATCTGCAGGTTTCAATAAATGCAGTTGGTAGGATACAGAAACTACAATAGCATGGACTTCTTTTGTCAAAGAAAAGAATGGGAAGAATTGCCAAGCTAATGTAAACAATAGACTGAAAAGAGCAATAGAGGAACAGTCAGCTCTTTTTGACAAACTAGAGTTGAATACCTCCATAATCAGTCAATTGACTAGATTCCAGTCATATTTATTCTACTGTTGAAAAGAAAAGAGAGAAGGGTAAAGGGTGGGGGAGAAGCAGTGGTTCAGGAAAAAAAACCAAAAAAACTCAAAGCCATGCTAATATTTGTGTACAGTTATAGTATGGCACAGCTGATAGTTTCTGTTAGGTGGGAAAGCAAGCCACCTGCCTTAGTGACTACAGTGATCTGTCACCGTGTCTGGAATTCTGAGTGCATAGAATGCAGACTTAGCTGCACGAGTCTTTGACCTGGGTGGGATTTCAGTTACAAGAACAAACCTGCAGAGTTGTGTAGCACAAGGAGAATGAACTCTGGATCCAGTAGCGCAGCGTACACTGTGTATACAACAATATGCATGCTGGATTCACCCCTTCAGCCCTGCTAGATCTCTGCCTGGTGTGCAGGGCATGTGGGGAGGTTCTGATGTGCCCCCATTCAGCTGCATTTGCTGTACAGGTGTTGTAAACAAAAGCATGGTAAAAAAATGGGAGTTCTGCCTCTTTCCAGATACTGAGTTCACGTCTGAATCTCTTTGTCTCATCTGTATGCGTGTTTTTGAATTTTTGGACTGCAGTGCTATTTTGACACCTGAAGTCTTTCTCAACTGACTTGCTTCCATTTTAATAACTGCTTTTCTGGAGTTTTGTTGCTCTCTGTTTCTGCATGAGTCACTGAAATTACTGACAACAGAAATCTGAGAAAAAAAAAAAAAGTAGTCTGTGCTAAAGTGCAAGTATCAGTTAAGAACAAACCTTGTGATAAATGTTGAGATAAATACAGCATTCTAATCTTTGCCTTTATAAAGGGCTTAGGTACAGGGATGTCTCATCCTTTGCTTGTGTCAAGACTGGTTTATTCCAGTCCTTATATTTAATTTCAAATACAACAGTTTTTATTAACTCTTCAGAATAAAGAGAGATAGTAAGGACAGTTGGATACAGTCAGGTAGGGGGCAAGCGGGAATTACATATTTTATAAGTGTTGTTGAGAAGGTGAATGGAGTTAGGAGTCAGCTCTGAGTGCTGTGGTTTCTGCTAGGGGTTTTTTGTGTATGTGTTCTGAGCTCCCCAAGAAACTTACCTGTTAAGAGTAGAAATCATAAATGCTGATTTCTACTTGGATGAAAAATCTTGCAGCTGTATCTTTTTTGGTGGTGTTTTCTTTAAGCTTCTAGAGGAGATGGTTTCTGAGTGCTGCTTGACTCTTGGTGAGAGTTTAAAAATCTAAAATTCCTCTCTCAGCTTATTCCAGTGATGAACCTGAATACTTTTAAAGTGGTAAATGAAGGTAGAGCAGAAAATACTTTAAAAAGTATTTTCTGTGGCTTATCCATGCACCTGACTTAAAATATTTGACGCTAACGTTTTCTGCTGTGAGAAGAGAAAAAAGACAGAGGTGGACATTTTGCAGTCAAGATTGCACTGCATGACAATTCTTTCCCATGAAATGAAAAATTTTTTCCTCTTTAGTGTTTCAGTGAGGTCTGTTAATACGCTTCTATGAAAAACTTCTGAAGTATGCTTTTAGCACTTCTGGAATTGAGGTGTCTGGACAACTGTAGGTTTCACTCCTGCAAAACCTTGTGCTGAAACATGAGATTGGTCTTGGTAGATTTGGCCAGAAGGCAAATGGCCAACAGTAGTTTTCAGGAGAGAAAAATAGGTACAGGCAGGCACACTGCAACATTTACTTGAAGTTTCTCAAGTGAGAAATTACGTACATCTATAATATATGGCTCAAATATCCTCAACTAGGTATTTTCTAGATGTAGTAAACTTTCACAAGACTTTATTCCAGGAATTAATTCTTTTTTTGAACCCAAGTAAATGGTGGTTTATCTTCTGTGCCATGCGGCAGGTAGTTAACAGCTCAGCCCCGTATCGTGTAAAAGAGTATCTGCTGTTTATTGTAAACGAGGCCCAGTCTCAGCAGTATTTACACTGTTGTAGGAAGTAAGAACAGTGAAATATCATTTCCTATTTAAGTGAAATGATAACATGAACAACATGATATCAGTCTTGGCATATTGGTTCTTTCTTCTAGGATTCTTCAATCTGCTCTGGCATTTAGAAAAAGGATATCATATACTTCTTGCCTCTAGTCATTCATATTACTTGTCTCTGTACTTTTCACCTTTAGTTTTATTGTACCCTTTTGAGAAAACAGGCAGAGAGAGGCAGTTGCACATTGCTTCGTCACTTGATGGATTCTGGAGTTGCAGGGAAAGGGGGAAGGAAAGCAACTTTCATGGAGGGCAAACAGCCTGGGAGCTTGAATTGAGTGAGATCTTCCGTAACCATAAACTTTCTCTTAGCGGTAAACTTTCAACTTCAGTTGACACTATAAACCTGGGATGTTAGGGAAATTATTTTTAATGCGGTCTATATGTAATTCATGACTTCTGCTATTTGGAAAGGATTTTATTTTAAAGTCTATTTAAAAAAATATTTGAAGCAGTTGGAATTTAAGGGCAAACACAAGTGGCTTTTGTTTTATAGGGATAGGAAAGAAAGTATCAACTTTTAGATGGGAAGAGGGAAATGCAGATTATTTTCTGAAAATGGGTAGGGATACTAGGTGATTGCATGTCTGCAAAAAGAAGTGTTTGCTAGTAACTGTTGACTTTAGGCTGGGGTGAGTAACGCTTGCATAAAAATTAAGCTTCTAAGTCTCTAATAATTGTTTATCAGAATCAGTAAAGTAACTCAACTGCGTTAAGAATAATTGGAGGTTAGAGATATGTAATTTGTATTGATACATAAGTCAGTTAAAAATATGTAAGTTTTGCCAACTTTCATTATAAACCTTTTGTTCTACTGAATCTGTAGAGAAATGGCTTCTTAATTGGAACTGTGTGTCCTGCATGTAACTTCACCACATCTATGGCAAGTATGCTGGATGTGGCAGCAAAATTATGAAGAATGTGTTCAGTGTCGTATTTGGCAGTACAGGCTTGGGTCAATAGATTTTTCTTTAACTTCTTTTTTTCTTTTTTTTTTCCTTTCCAATCTCATATGGAGGGATAGTAGCATTAAGATCGTGTGTGTGCGTTTTGAGATGTCTTGGTTCCTTGTCATTCCGATCTCATTCATACAGGGGTGGTTTTAAATTTGTGCTCCAAACATCTGTATTTGTTTATTTGTAGTAATTTGTTAGTCTAAAGAGGAGAATGTTGAAGTTTAAATATCCATTAAATGGGTGCACCTCTTTCCTTACTATTTTGCGTGACTTCTTTCTCTCAATAACAACCAAAGCAACCACGGGAGGAACAGTCAAATGAAAGAAAATTTCCCCAAGGTTTCTTCTGGGCTTCTGAGATTATATAGGAAGATTTATCCAGGTGGGAAGCTCTTACTTAAGAGAGTCATGAAAGTGCAGGAGACTACTGGGAACAAGACTCTGCTTTCAGAGTAAATACAATAAGTGACATGTGCTGCAATTTTCTTAATGGGTCTTGCTGTAATTATTTACTTACTGTGTGTTTCCCCTATTCCACTGTCAGGTAAATGCATCCAAGACTCTTGCAAAAGCCAGATTTTGAAAGAGAGGGATAGGGGCATATTTTGTGTTCTCTTTAGTAGAAGAATGGAATAGTTCATGTTGGAAAAGACCCTTAAGATCAAGTCCAACTTCAAACCTAACACTGCCAAGTTTGCCTCTGAACCATGTCCTTAAGTGCCACGTCTGCGTGTCTTTTAAATACCTTCCAGGGACGGAGACTCAGCAAGAGGTGAGTGAGAGAAACTGCCAGAGAGGGTCTGTCTTTGTTTTATAGGTTCCCTGGTACTCTTTGGGCTGTTCTTAGTGCAGCTGTGAGAAGGAATGAGACTAAGGGAAGGGCAGGATCTAGTGCAAGTTCTTTGCTTTGTGGTTTTCCAGCCTCTGAAACTGCTCAGGCCCTCGGGCTGCTTTTAGAGTTTCCGCTGCCAGCTGGTCCTTGCCAACAACTGAATATCTTTTTGCCCCTATAGTTTATAAAAAAAATTGTTATTTTATTGTTTTACTAATAAAGAAATAATCTCAAATGGGCCTGTAGGACTTGACTACATCAAATAATTATAACAAAGTGCATTACAAATTTTGGAGACAGAATAATCGTTAAGACATTAGTAGATGAGCTAATGTTGGAGGAAAAAGCTATCTGTAATGTAAAATTGGAGTTGTTACCTGCAAATCTTCTCTTCATTTTATTCTGTCATAGTAGTTCTGCTACAGTTTTGCAGACATTTGAAACAGCTTCTGAAATGAAACCCATGTCTGTCCTTTGCTGCATAAAAGCTCCTTTTTTTTTCCCCTGAAAAAGGTGTGTTAATACTAAAAAAAACCCATCACCTAATTCCTCCCAAAAGAACAACATCAACAAAAAAATCCCAAACCCAAGCAAAAAAACCAGACAAGCCCCCTGTCACATGAAAACAGAAGGCTTCCTCAAATCCTTTGTGTTTGATTAGTCTGAGACCCTTGTGCCAGACCAGTCTGTCAGTGTCCCGTTACGGGGACTCTTCCATGGAGCGGTGCTAGGTCAGAGGGCAGTTCTGTGCCAAACAGAGACTCCTCCTGGGTCTCCACACCTTTACTCAAGTGTGTTCCCCACTGCCAGTGGTTGCCAGCCCCCTTGAAGGACTCACAGTTTATGATAAAACAATCTTTTTAAATATAATTGTGACAGGTTAAGGTTCAAGGATTGCTGGTGATAGTATCTGACTGCAAAAACGCATTCAAAGCAATATGTATTACATAATATAACAAGCTCCACTTCCTAACAAAAGTCAGCTCGAGGTACTCATTCAGTGTGCATGGAGCATGGTTCTTACCCAGTGGACATCCCTATAAGGGAGAGGTCAGGTTCAGCCTGTCAGCTGATCCCAGAAGTTGCGATGGAATCTTTCCTGACTTCTCCCCATTCTTAACTTTTATACTATTTCTTTATGTTTAAGTGAAGAAATTAATATAAAAGTATATACTTTTATACCTATTCAGTGAAGGTTGGAGGTACCTTGGAGGCAGGGAACGTTGGTATAGTATCTGATGTAACGTTGGGATAGGAATATGCACCAGTCCAAGGAGAGCGTTTTTGCCACGGTTGATGATTCAACAGCAAGACATCTTCCTTTATCTCCTTTGGGTTTTAGCTGCTCTGTGGCTTACCAGCTAAAAAGTACTGCTGAGGTCCCTCCTCCGCAAGGATTTCAGCAGAGCCTGGCCATGTTGCCTTCACTCTGCTCCACCTTTCATTTAGTCCCCCTTAGCATGAACTGTGTGGGGGAAATCAGGTGCACTGACCTCATTCCGTGCAGGGAGGAGCAATTGCATTTCCCCCTATAATTTCCATGCTCTTACAGCTGTGTCTATAATTTTCCACTTTTCTTTAATTTTACCTCTGATCTTTTCTCTGTGTTCATGCCTCTCTGCTCCTCCAAACAAATTAAACAACCAACCAACCAATCCCCCCTTGAAATACCTTCTTAAGCCTACTAGGAAATGAATGGGAAAAATTTGCTAGGAAAATAAATTGTCTTAGACCAATCTTGTTCTGGTTTCTTTTCTTTTAAATAGAACACAGAAAAGGAGAGCATTATTGATTGAAATATAAAGTCCTTCTTGTACTGTCTTGATTTTATAATTTGGAAGGCAGCATTAATCACGCTTGGGCTTTTCTGGTATTTGACATTTCAGCTGCTAAAGAGAACTTTTTCGGTACAAACTGGGCCTTCCATAATAACATTCTCATGTATGACATTTGAAATCTGGCAATATTAATTTAGTTTATGAAGTCAGTTTTAAACATTAATACTTTAAATTATTGGTAAATTATGTTATTTAAGATTGAAACAGCTATAGCCCCCCTAATCTTCAAAATGTATGGGCTGATAATGAATCTTTCAAAAATAAGAAAGTGGCTTTATTCCTGATGTTTATACCACAAATGTTAATTTGGAGTTTTGTTTATTAATTATTTTTTAATGATGTTTGCTACATGGTGCATAATTATAAAGAGAGCCATAGAGTGTTTTCTTCAGGTGAACTGGAATTGAAAGCAGGTGTTACTGTAGCTCTGACAAAGGAATTAGCAGTTTTCCATCCTTACCCCTCCATTTATTTGACTTTTATAACCTGCAAATCTGTCTCTGCCTTTTTACTGTTGGATTACTACAGCACGTATAATTTGGAGGGTTGGAATTACTGTGATAAAACACAAGGTATTATTTGCTAACGCACAGGAAAGGGGAAGAAAAGAGTGACCATCATCCTTCTGGGTGAGATGTGTATGTGTATGGG
The DNA here is from genome assembly GCA_013397845.1 of Melanocharis versteri. Taxonomy (NCBI): domain Eukaryota; kingdom Metazoa; phylum Chordata; class Aves; order Passeriformes; family Melanocharitidae; genus Melanocharis; species Melanocharis versteri. The sequence goes on along the minus strand of VZTG01000844.1, from coordinate 167,161 downwards.
GCAGGTAGGTTTATGAGCATGCCTTGCTTTCTTCAGTGAGTTTAATGGCTGTTGGTAAATCAGTCAGTTACTGATTTTTAGCTTATTGTTTTGACTCTTGCCGTATTGTGAAATTGATTTGTTGGTTGGAATTGCGTTCATTTTTAAGCTGCTGAGTTACAGTGCTGCTCTTCAAGGGATGAGATTGTGTCAGTTGTTAGTTTGTAAACAGGTATTGTCTATGTAGTATTGCTGTTGCTGTTTATTTTCAGGGTCAGGAGAAAAGGAATTAAATTTAAAATAGCTTATTGTTCCAGTATGCTGCAACTCTAATGTCTCTACTTTGCACATGGTTTGTTTCTTATTTCTACAAGTGCCAGAATCTATGAAGTTCTTCTCTTCCCCATTGGTTTATGTTCTGCATAGCTTGACATGGTTTTCTAGTGTTTCATGCTGCCTAAACAGCTATCCTTCTACACCAAGCCATAACTAATCATTCTAGTAATAATCCATGATGTTCTTAACCTGCATCTTAAACAGGTTTTTTCTTTTTTCTTCAGCCTCAGTATTTAAAGGATGTTTCACTGTAGAGGTTTGTAGTCAGAAACCCACATTAAACTTAATTGAGAAGATCAGCACAGCAGGGCATATGTTGTTTCAGTATGAGGATTTGTGCTAAAATTGGAACAATTGTATTTTTTTTTCTCAAGCTGTGAAGATCATAGATTTTTACTCATTTCAGTCTTTTGTGACAGCATATGAAGTCAGAAAACGTAGTGTGAAATGGTAAAAATTTTGAAAGCATGTAGTGGGTTTTTTCTTTTTTTTAAAGCATGGTCAGTAAGAAAAATTTATTAATCTTTATTGGATCTTTAATGGTATGGTAGAATATGTTTGTATGGATAACATACAGGCAAAAGCACACTTGTAAAGCTGCACTAAGTAATAAATATTAAATAATTGATACTGTAATTGACTGGCATGCTTATTATGAATTCACTGGAATATTTTTCTATGCTTTGTGCTCCATTAATTGAGTGCCATAACAAATTAAAAAGACATAAGATTACATGAAGCTTCTCTTTTCTGTCATATCAGCTACAAGAAGGGGACATTGAAAATTCTTCCTTGGAACGAGCAGAAACATCGTGAAGAAGACTGGTGTGAAAAACCAGAATGCAGGTAATATATATAAAAGCAAAAATATAAAGAATTTATTTACTAATTCTTAAAATATGGGAATTGACCCAGTAAGACTCATTTATTATTTTTGTATGCACTAACTTGTGTTTTCAGCTTTCTTAGAGAGACTGTGCAAATGGAAAGCAGAGGTTGTGCAAACCCGTATCTTCAGTAGATAGCATTTTCTTTCATGATCTATCTCATCTTTGAAATATCTTACTAGTTCAGTAGAGAGGATTCTTTGTTTCATGATCTATCTGCTGTTCAAAATCCCTTAGTAGTTCATTTGCTGACAAAAATTAACACTCACTGTGATTGGCATTTGAGTCTCAACAATTTCTTGTGTAATGGTAGCTTGATCATATAATTTCCTTTCAGAACTTTTAGGAAAAACACTGATGTTAAATAAAAAATACAGGTGAGCAAATAGATGCTTAAACATATACTTATATTTTTTTAAAGGATGATTATTGAACCAACTTTGCAAGATGAAGGCCAGTTTCTGTATGAAATGCAACCTGAGTTACTGAAGTACAGGACTACTGACCTTTCAGTAGATCTCGTCACTGACTGGTATTTGAGCAGAGCACAGGAAATTGAAGAATATGCAATGCAGGTGAGAATAGCAGTGAGAAAATGATGATGGCTCGACAGCCTTCTTCAACAGAATCCTTAGCAGTCTTATTGCATATTAATAGGACACTTTTCCCTCAATAATGTACACTCTGTCTCAACTTCATTATGGCTTCTGAAGTACTTATTTTTTCTTTTGCAGTGTACTTAACGCTTGCTCTAAAGTTTACTCAGCCGAATAATTAATTCTTAGAAATGAATAGGAAGCCAGTAGATTCTGGTTCATTTTGTTTATCATAGCAGATAGTAGCTCCTTTGTAATCCATGAAAAGTGCTTACCATTGCATTTTATGTTTGTAACTAAGCGAGGGAAAGTTCTGCACAGCAGGTTGGGAAACATATTTTATTACCTGTCACATGCTGCGGTGTCATGTATATTGATATGTGTCAGTCACACATGTCAGTGTTGTCAATACATGGTACTGTCATGATTTCTTCCTGGCAGTTTTTGTGGGACTGTTATGCAGCTTATTTTTGCTTGATTTTCTTCATATCTTAAAAGTGTTTGAAGCTCTGTGAGATAAACATTGCACGTAAGAGCAGAGCTCATCACTTGTGTGCTCTGGTATTTTATTGCTTCTCAAGCCCATTTAGCTGCATGAAAAGGAGGATGACTGGAGGTATCAGTATAGGTTAGTTCTGATGGAGGAGTTCTATGAGTTTGCAGTCCTCCAGGGCTATTCTTAATCGTAGTTGCCTGTGATCTTAACAACTTATCAGTAGGTATGGAAATAAAAGCAACTTTCAAGGATCAGTTAAATTATATAACACATAAATTAAGTTGCATTTTGCTCTTCAAGACTTATGTCTGCCTTGCTGAATATTTACAGCCAGTATTGTGTTCTTTGAAATCGAAACAGAATCTTTCATATAAAGGTAGTTTCAGTCACTAGGGAAAAAGACTCATTGGTTTTTGTGATGTAAAATGCAACAATTAAAATTATTAAATCATGGTCAGCTAGAAAAGTCACATTGCATGTCAGTTACCTGATTGTCTTAGTTTTTAAAGCAATCCTTCATGTTCCATAAATTGAGATGAGCTGTGTGTGATCTCCAGAAGGAATAATATTCTAATTTACATGCATCAATAGGATGCATCTTAGTCAAAAGCATATAATGATATCACCCCTAAGATTAAGCATTTTATGTGGTCTTCATAAAGCTGAGAAGGGCAATCCATATAGGAATATACAGTCCTTGAAAACTTCTAGGAACTTCAAATTGCCTGTTAAACAACTGGGAAATAAAATAGACGCACAGACAGGACACAGGTTGAAGTTGCTTTTGGCAAACAGTTGTATAGCAGTGTTTTTTTAATTATTTTTCAGGTTGACTGTGCTCTGTCCCTTGTTCGTCTTGGCATGGAGAGGAACATTCCTGGTCTGCAGGTGCTTTGTGACAATCTGATCACTCTTGAGACAGTGGTTTATGAGACTGATGGTGATCGAACTTTGACTTTGAAGGAACTTTTAGAGATGAAAGACATTGAGAAGCTGAGACTATTGATGAAGAATGTAAGTGAATAAATCAATAAGTATACCTTGAAATCCAGTGACTCAGGTTACCCTGGATTCTATGTGTATCAAGACACTGATATTTTTCTGATGAATCTCCATCTTTAATTCAATGAAAATTCTGCATTTTCACTGTTCCTTTTTTTTGTTGTTGTTGTGGTAGGGTTTATTTATTTCTTCTTTTTTTCTAACAAAAAGTCATTTCTCAAAGACCCACTTTATCCCTGGCTGAGGACACAATGTTAATAAATCTTCTTTTGAAAGCTGTGAATTGCCTTTTCATTGACCATTTTTTAAGGATCTTCATTGTAGCTGTTGATATTGCTACAGATACAACAATACTGAATGTGTTCCTTGGATGTTTTTTGGTGTCTTTAAATATTGTCAAGCAATTTTAATATTTGCCTCTGCACCAGATGTGTGTTTTTGTCTCTACTGAGCTTGTCTGTGGCATTTCAGAGTAGAAAAAGACCTCTTGGAAGGGTTGAAAAATAGCTAGAGATGGAACAGGGATCTGAAATTCAGTTGAAGAACGCGTAAGCACCAGAGGAAAATAGGAAAATACTCAGAAATTAATTTTTTCTGTTTGGTTGGTTGGTTTTTTTGTTTTGGTTTGTTGGTTTGTTTGTTTTTTTATTTTTGGATTTATGTAGCCACTGATCACTTGTTTTTCTATCTTGCATTCTTGCTGAATTGCTGGAAGTAGTGCTACTCTGACATGCTTGCATGGTCTTTCACTCATTCTGAAACTGCAGGAGGAAGGCAGGCAGGCTTTCCTCACGTGATGGGCTTTACTCCTGCTCTGCTCAGTTTCCCCAAGCCATTGGATAGCAGAAAGATTGTTTCAGCACTTCATGATGTAGCGATCTGTTCGTGATAGGTGAAGATAACTGTTTCAGTTATATTGATCAAAAAAAATGTTCTACTTGTTTTTTGCTTTCTCTGCTTATTGTGAACAATGAAGCTGAACGTGTTCTTATATTTCCTCTCTGTAACTCTATGCTTTCCAGTCCTCAGATGAAAAATATGTGAAGAATGTTTATCAGTGGATGATCCCTTTTCTCCACCGCTGTGAAAATCAGTCCCCTGGTCTTGCAAATGCCCTTTTTAAAGAATATTTAGTAACGTTGGCAAAGGAAGACTTGACTCTACCTCTGAAGATATTTCAGAATTCAAAACCAGCTGTAAGTAAAGAGCCCTGTTGATTCTACTGGTTTCTTTGGAAATTCTTGTACTGAAGAGATTAATTCATAAATTGAATTAGTTCATCTAAATCAGATCATCTTTCTGATATTTCCCTTTTTCTTGGACCCAAGATTTGTTATGTTTTAGAAAACATTAATTTAAAAGTTTTTTTACCATAAATTACAATGCAACTAAACTGTCCTTGATGAGATTGTCAAACTAATGTAATACTGATTCTAGCCTAGTAGAGTAAAAATTATTGTATAGATTCTTCTTTGAAGTAATTTTCTGGTGACCTGTTTAAAGTAAATTCCTGGCCTATTTGCTTTATAAAAAGTGGATATGAAAGAGTTTAATGATCTCACTAATATTTTTTCCTGGAGGAATTTTACTAGGAGTAGATCTCAAGTTACTTCCCCCTCTCCTGCCTTCCACAGCAAATGTAAAGGATAAAGTGGGGGCCATTAGGATTGAGGTGAGAGTTCAATGAGTAAGGGTTGAAGTTGCCTTCCGTGTGGGTGTTTCATGCTGCTTCTATGGCTTAAATAATTATTCCAGAGCACACAGGCACATATTTGCATGCTATTGGATGTTCTGAGTGTATGGACAGAAATCAACTAGCGGAGCACAACCACAGCTCTTTAATGTATGTTGGTACTGTTGTACATATTAAATAAATCTGACGAATGTTTGCAGCAGTTGCCTTCCTCTGCCCTGCACCCTCACCACTTCTCAAATTCAAAAAGGGCATAATGGCATACCACCGTTCTTTCAAGTGTCTGCACTGCAGAAAACTAGCCAAGATAGGTTTCAGGTTGTGACTTCACCAGGTTGTTAGCAAGGGAGATTCTGATTGCACCTGAAGACAATTTATTTACTTGGAGTACACATCTTTTTATAGTCAAAACAAAATTATATGTTGAATTAGAAACAGGAACTAAAAAACAGTGTACTTTCTTTTCTTGTTAGTGTCAGCAAAAAATTATTCCTGATCAGGACCAGCTTATGATTACGGCGTTGGAGTGTATTTATAGCTGTGAGCGAGATGACCAGCTCTCTCTCTGTTACGATATTTTGGAATGCCTTCCACAAAGAGGATATGGGTAAACATTTTCAGCTGGTTATTTGTAAATATTTTAGAAATATTAAGTATAGTTGTGAATTACTGCTTTTAAAAGGGCTGTTAAGACACTAAAGCGCAGATAAAGTTACTGGAATCTGTTCACCCCTGAGCTGCCGTGACTGTAATGTGTGTATCTCTATACTTCTGCTGTGTACGTACTCTACCAGTTGATGCAGCAAAACATGAGTTAAAGTAGCAGCCTAGATCAAGGCTTCTGTGTTGTTTCTTAGACTTTTATAGTCTGATGAATTGAGACCAAGTGTTAGCGCTGTCTTACTGGTTTTGTTACAGTAGTGGCATCTTGCACTTAACTTGAAAGCAGCAATATGTCCCTGTGAAAGAGGGAAAATGGAAAACCTATAGAGGGACAAGTAACGCTCAAGAAAGTGAAAGCACGGAGAGGAGATGCTCTGTGATCTGTGAGGTGTAAACTATTCTTCTAGTATCTTTTACATGAAGGAAGGAGGGAGCCTGAGAAAAGTCTAAGGAAGAAAGGAAACAGAGGGACCCTCTAAATTTTAACTGTCTTTACAGCAAGAAGCCCAACAATTTTAATATTTCCAATTAAACATATATTTTATTTTGATCAAGGAATTTTCAAACTACTTATCTTTATATCTATGTAATATGAATTACAAGAGGAAACTATAAGAAGTATGTGTGTGTATATTTAATTGTGTGATATCATTGCAGGCCTGAAACAGATAAAACTAACGCTCTTCATGATGAAGTAGACGAACTGGAACAAATTCTTAGGTATTTCATTTTGCTAAAATAAATATTCTTACAGAAATCACTAGGCATAGCCAAGAACATTTTTATGATAAGAAACCAGCAAGAATATGTATGTTTTTTAATGCTGTCAACAAGATTGTTTGTATGTTTTTTGTATTCAGAACACAGAAATTTTGAAGGGTTTTATCTATTTGAATATTATAAAACACTAGAGATATTTTTCTTGGAATAAAAGTTTGGTGGTTTGTGTTTTGTTTTGTTTTTTGTTTGTTTGTTTGTTTGTTTTCTTTGGTTTTTTTGTGGGGGGTTTTGTTTGAGGATTTCTTTTATTTGTTTATTTGGGGATTTTTTGTTTTGTTTTATTTTTCCTGGGTTTTTTTTTTGCGGGGGGGGGCTGAAGAGGGTTAACCTGAGGAATTTTTTTTGATCTTGATACTCTGTAATGCTTTGAGTGATCAAAGACTAAAACTGTGAAGATATGTCATGAGGTGTTGGTGGTATGTGTTTACCCTACAGTATTTTTAAGACATATATATTTTTAAAAATGTAGGTAATGCTACTCTGGCTAATCTATGCTGTTAGAGATTTTATGGAGGCTGTTTGCATTTGCAGTGGGTATTTTGAGAGAGCTTTGAGGGTCCTGCTGCTGCAGCAGTAGCTGTTCAGCTGTGCAGGGTTGCAAAGCGCTGCCTGTGTTCGCAGTGTGTCGGAGCTGCTGGAGAAGCACGGCCTGCAGAAGCCGGTTTCCTTTGTCAAGGACACGAAGGACAGCGCGGAGGAGGCGCGGAAGCTGATGGTTAGGCTGACAAGGCACACAGGTCGCAAGTCAGTATTCCAAGGGGAGTGGGGGATAACGGGAAGGGCGGAGAGGTAACAGAGCGTGCCTGCCTGCTTTGTGGCAGCAGGGAGCTGTGCTGTTCACCCTGAAGACAGTGTACATAAACACATTTGCTAAACTCATGATTAACGTGATTAATGTTTTGGCTGCATTCTCCACAGTCCAAAATCTCTGCCTGCTTTCAAACCTGCTTTAGTATGTTCGTGTTCAAGTAAAAAGCTTAAGATACATACTGGCTGCAAAATACTGCAGGATGATAAACTGTGAAAGTTAACATATTGTAAAAGAGGTCCTTTAAGACCTATTTAATTTTATTGAGAGTGTAGGATTTGTAAAACAATGCTTTGGTTTTTTTGGCATGTTTTCTTGGAACCCTTGTAATAGGGTAATTTATTGATTTTAGGTATTGATTCTACCACTTATATTCCTAGTACAATTTTTCAATTTTTTCTAGTTAAATTCATCTTTCATTTAACTCATCTTTCAACTGTACATGAATTATTAAATGGCTCTTGGTATAAGCAGATAAAAATTTTGAATCCTGGGAAAACCAGCCATAACTGCAAGTGATTTATCTTTTTTATTTAATGCAAATATGCCCAACAGTTTATCCATGATGATAGAGTGGTATTTATATTTTTAGTAGTCTGAAAGCTTTTTAAGACTTTTAGAAACCTCTCTTTAGAAAGATCAAGACAATGCCTCTGTAGGAAAAATGTTGATTTTTCCACTTGGTTTGGAGACCCTTTGTTTTGCCAAAGTAAAAGCTAATGCCGCATGAGAAAATCACTATTAGCTGGAAGTAGCTTATGCAATTTAAAAAGGTCTTTTTTTAATCTGAAAGGTTCAAGATAATGTCAAAAAACATTCATAGTGTTTTTAGTAGTAAAAGTTTTGATAGTTCACAGAAAGTTTGTGGATAAAGAGAGATCCATAGATCCAGAGGGTCAGGAATCTGAATACCACTCAATTTTAAGTAACAAAATAAAGGTGCAGCTCTGTTCTCCTGTGATTGCATGCAATTGATTAGTCCTTTGAGATTGCCTGCAATGAACAGCACTTTAATGATCCTCAGTTGCTGTTACAGACTTGGTTTTGCCATGCAGTTCTTGGATCAGCAGGAAGATAGCACTTCCAACTTTCTGATGTACTGTGGAAAATTATCTAAACCTACTTGGGCGATCTTGAGAAACATTGCTTAAATCTCTGTCTTATCCTACAGAAAGCAGAAAAAGCACTTTGGGTACTGCATTGCTGTCAAACCATTTTATCCCACAGAAACTGTTTTAATATTGATTGATATTAAAAGCCTTCTGTCTGTGAATCACTTCTGGTTAAAAGTCTAATTAAATATTGAAATAGCATTTGAGAAAACTCATATTTTTGGTAATGGAAATCTACTGCTTTTCTTTAAATTTCTTGGGGAAGAGAATATTTAATTTTAAAAAATGTTTGTAGGCAGCCGTCCGTTGGTGAGACACAGTGGAAGGAATTGCTCCAGGATATGTTGGACATGCAGCAGAAAGTGTATAGATGCTTACATTCAGATACTTGCTATGAGGTGAGTTTTGTGTCTTCTTACTGACTTATGTCCTAAGTAAGCTACAGATTCTTATTTCATATTGTTGCTCACAGGTGTAAATACATTTTTCTATCTTGTTATTTGGTTGTCTACTGGCTTTTTTTACAGTATTTTATTTAAGTAAAACATTTCTGGTGTTTATTCATTTTATGTAAAACCCTTCTAATAAATACGCAGCATGTCTTTTATTAAAAGTTAACTACTTAGAAATTGAGTCAACTTTGTGAGATTTTCTTCCATAGCCAGTAATTCTGTGTACAAATGTGTTTAGCAATAAACACTCCAAACTAATGAAAATAAAACGTTATCTTCACTCAAGCATTTCTTAAACATGGAGTTCTGGTTTGATAATATTATCCAAGATCATTATAGGATTATGGACTTTCTACTGCTTGCAATTGAAGTAAAATTATGTGAGATGAGAAATCTAATTTCATTGAAGGTAAAAACCCTTGCATGTGCATAAAGCCCAAACCTATGTCATTAGTATTTGCAAAAGACAGCTATTAGACATTCGTAGAACTTGCTGTGACATGTATTGTTTATTTAAGTTTTCACTTCAATGTACTGCAGTTTATTACAGATGCATTGCTACATCCCCTATAATCTATATAGAAGCAGGTTTTATTGCAGTTTACAGGATTAATTGCTTATGTCTGCCCCTCCAATTAGCTCTTAGGAGTTTTAAAAGCAAATTAGAAAAAAAAAAAAAAAAGAAGGAAAAAGACAATGCTATTCAACTTATTATGAGAAAAATCACTCTTTCTCTGTAGTTTTACAGCTAGAAAAACTGCAGTGTGTTTAATAGTCATGGTTTTGTGGTAGGCTACAAGTTAGTGTACTTGAAATTTTTTTTAAGTGCATGTTAAGAAATTGTAATACTAGAGCACTCTGCAAATAAGGCATTTGCTTTACTCAGATCTTAATGTAAGTTTTCTATTATCATTAAATTATCTTTTTAGATTCTGAACCGTATGATTAAAAAAGAAACACAACAAAGGGTTTTGGAAAAAAATATGTAGGAGTGCTGAAAATGCTTTGAAATGTAGTGCTGTCATATGCAATTACACTCGATAACTTCAAAATTGATAAACTGATGAGGCAGTAAGGATTTGCAATCCCATGTGAGGTTTGAGTATTTTTTAGCATGATGCTTACTCTCTTCTTTCATGCCAAGTGAATTCTGTCCTCTTGAAGGAGGACTTCATAAATTTTGAGAGAGATAAATGTTCTACGTGTGATCTTTGAGGAAGAAGGGTCAGATACAATACTTTGTATCTCTTGCTGTTCCTTGATGGTTAATATGTTGTGAAATGGAAGATGGTCCAATTGTGTGATGTTCTTTAAGAAGAACTGAACTGTTTTCCTTTCCAGAACATGAGAGGATTTGGAGAGGTTCTTCTTAGAAAAGGAATATCTTGAAATTAAAGTGTGATTGGATAGAGTGCTAAATAATCTCATCTATGCCCTCTTTCCCATGAAAGGTTTGACCAGATGATCTTTTGAGGTCCTTTCCAACCTGGGCTCTTCTGTGATTTGTTGATCCTCTTGAATTTGTTAAGAACATTAAACCTTTGATAAAGGCCGTATTGTTGCAGCTGTGATATTTTCTGAAATGATTAAATTTCTGTGTTTCTTTCCATTAGGACTATAATGACTGTGCTTAAGAAAAAAGTAAATTATTTTTGTAAGGAACTGAGATTATTTTGAGTGTCTTAAAGTGGGCAGAACTTTTACCTGGAAATAAGTTAGGTGTTTTGTTGCAGAGACAGCATTATTTTAGTTTGTATTCTTTGAAAATAGTCTTGACTGAAATTTAAAGAACATCTTATATGCTCAGTTCTATATATTCTTAGTTTCCTTAGGAATACAAAATTTCTTCTCATATGTTGTTAGTTTTAAGGTCCTAATACTGAACTGCCTTTTCAGGTTCTTACATTGTATTAACACCTCAGAATGTAGGTATATTTTTGGTGTCTTAAGTCATACTGTAAAAACACAGTTAATATGCTTTTTCTTTCAACTTCCAGTTAACTTCCAGCTAGTTTCCAGAAACTAGCTTCTAGTTAATTTTAGCTTTACTTGAATGAATTGCAGAAATACTCTCCTTGGCACAAGTCAGATTTTCTGCTTGGACTATGTATATACTTTTGACTTCAGAGATCCTTGTATTCGAAGGGGTTAATGCCATAGAATGCAGATAAGCTTATTTGAAGCTGCTGTTCCTGCAGGTTATTAAATCACTGTTCTTTCTTTTAGATATTCACCGAAAGTCTTTTATGCTCGAGCAGTATAGACAATATCCACCTGGCTGGGCAAATGATGCATTGCAGTGTTTGGTCAGTGGATCTACCAAGTTCATCGAAAGGGAAGCCGCAGTACCGAGTCAGCTACGCGAAGAGTATTGAGCTGGTTTTGGCTGCTGGCAGAGAATATTTCAATTCTTCAACGAGTTTGACTGATAGCTGTATGGAGTTGGCCAGGTACATTTACCACTATCATATACATAAATACAACTGATTTTATGTTGTCATAGCATTAGGGTTTATTTGCTAGTATTTCCCCTTCCTCCCCCAGTCTTCTATTGAGAATCTTTTTCATAAGCAGCCTCTGGAAATACAGAGTAATGTTGCTTTTAATGCAAAGAGTTTAAAGACTCTTTTAATACTTAAAGGTCCTGCGACCAGCTTTTCCCTTATGGTTTTATGGTGATATTTCAAAATACATGGTTTTTAGCTCAAATATTTGCTGTAAATGTGTGACCGTGTGTTTATTCTGTTTGGTAACATGTTTTGGTCTTTCTCTGATTTACCTTCAATCAGTTGTTTCATGGTAACTTAACTTGAGTTTCTGTGAGTGATTATCAGTGTGTAGGTCTCCTAGGCCTTCGTGTATGAGTTGGCTGAGGTAGAATGTATTTATCTTCTCTTTAGCTCTTTTATTCCACTCCTGTTTTAATCTTCACTTCACCCTGAAGTATTTGTCAATGCTCTTGAAAAATCTGGTAGGTTCAGATGGGATGTTCAGCTAACATACAATTTAATTTTTGATTTAGAATGTCTTTAAAATTCTTAGCATGTAGAGATCAAAGCCATATGACAACCTGGACAAATAAAATACTTTCCTGATTTAATGTGTATGATGAAGTAAGCCATTTGAAATCATTGAGAGGGGATGCCATCTGGAGGGACCTGGACAAGCTCAAAAAGTAAGGTTTGTGTAGTTTATTCAGCAAGACCAAGTGCTGGTGCTGCACTGGGGTTGGGGCAAACGCCGGTATCAATCCAGGCTGGGAGATGAACAGATCCAGAGCAGCCCTGCTGAGAAGGACTTGGGGGTGCTGTGGATGAGAGGATGGACATGACCCAGCCATGTGCCCTTGTAGCCCTGGAAGCCACACGTGTCCTGGGCTGCATCCAAAGCACTGTGGGCAGCAGGTGAGGGAGGGGATTCTGCCCCTCTGCTCTGCCCTGGTGAGACCCCACCTGCAGTGCTGCATCCAGTGCAGGAAGGACAGGGACCTGTTGGAGCGAGTCCAGAGGGATGAAGCATCCATCCTGTGAGGAAAGGCTGAGGGATTTGGGATTGTTCAGCCTTCGAAAGAGAAGGCTCTGGGATGACCTAAATGTGTTCTTCCAGTACCTGAAGGGAGCCTGCAAGAAAGACAGAGAGGGACTTTTTACAAGGGAGTATAATGGGACAAGGGGTAGTGGTTTCAAGCGGGAGGAGAGTAGGTTTAGAGTAGATGTTCGAAAAAAATTTCTTGACTGTAAGGGTGGTGGTGGTGAGACCCTGGAATAGGTTGTCCACAGAAGTTGTAGATGCCCCATCCCTGGAAGTGTTCAAGGCCAGGCTGGATGAAGCTCTGGAGCAACCTGGTCTAGTGGGAGGTGTCCCTGCCTATGCCAGGGGGTTTGGAAGATGATGATGTTTAAGGTCCCTTCCAACCTATGGCCATTCTATGATTCTGTGATTTTATGTGTTGATTTTCTTTGTTCAGCATGTATTAGTAAAACTAGATATGAATACACTGTATGAGAATGCAAGTTGTATTTTAAAAAATTATCTGAAAGCTTGTTGCATTAATATACTATTCATAGGATGTAAAAAAAAATTAGAATAATATGCTCTTAATAATTGCATGCATTAATTCATCTTCAGGGAATTTAGTGGGGTTTGTTTGTTTGTTTGTTTGTTTGGGTTTTTTTTATTCAGCTTCATTTTTATCTGCTGTACCTAGTTGAGAAAGCTGAATTTGTGACAATGACTCTTAATGTTTCACTTCCAGTCAACTTTTTACAGTGTTTTGCTTTTATCTTCTAGTATATGGCAATACCAAGATGCAATGGTGGTAGGAGAAATGTTTCCCGAAAAAATTATGTATTTAAGTACATATACCTTCAGCGTCATCTGTTAAATTCATTGCAGATGTAAATTCAGGAGGGTTTAGGTGATGTGCTTATCACAACCAGTTGAAGGCAATACAAAAATAGAAATCTGTCAAAATGTTTAGTCAGCCGTAAGGGAGAGACTGTGCCGAACACTTCCCATGTGCATTACAAAGATAGTGAGTATTCTGACATTTCATAAGCAGAGTAAATTACTGCTGGTGGTTGGTTTGGTTTGGTTTACTGACCAGTGAACTTCTCCCACAAGTTTAATTTTGCATGTTTTCATCAAACTTCAGAAAAAATGTGTTTTGTTCTTATTTAGGTGCTGTCTACAACTTATTGAAGACAGTCCAAGTGCTGTTCAGGAGGAGTTGGACCTCATTCGTGCTCTGGGTTACCTGGAAGAGTTTGGTGTGAAAATATTACCGCTGCAAGGTACTGCATAATTTTATTCTTTATATGATTACTTGAATCACAGGCATAAATATGGATGAGAAATAGTTACTATTACATAAGTGTGACGTGATTAAACTAAAGAGTCCATATACTGCCTCCAAGCAGTTTACAGGCACACAGAAAAAGTAATTTTTTTAATAGAATTTTTTAGCTTGAGAGGTAAGAACGGTATTTGCATATTGTGTCTTTTTTTTTTTTTACTTTTAGCAGGACTTTAAAATAGAGCATCAAGTGTATGAAACTCCTGGTGACGTGAATAGAAATTGAGCTCATCTTTTATTTGCCAAATAATCTGAACTTGCCTGTGTGCTTTAAAATAACAGGTAGGAGAGAGGTACTTCATGCAAAGGCAGTTTTCATGTCTCCACTGGGCTGTTTCATTGTGCAGTATATAAAAGCCAATGACAGTGGAAATGAACTTTTACAAGGTATTTCTTCTGATGACATGCTTAAAACGAAATCTTTTGGAGCTCCAACTCTAGTGGAACAGAAAGGTGTTGGACAAAAGTTGGAAAGAAGTTATGATTATGTGCAGTGAAATTGCATGAACACTAGTCATGGGACTGGCTGAGACGAGCACTGAGCCATGAGACGTGATGATGATAATATTTTACTTCTGGCATTGTGCAGAGAAATACTGGGATTTATGGAAAGCACTTCTGGTACTTTCCACTTCATGGAAAATGAAGTAGATGTTCTCAGCGGCTGTTGTTACTGTACTTTGGTGTTCTCTTTTTGTTCTCTTTGTTTCCAAGTATTTATTCAAGTGAGTTGATGCTCCAAATGTTATATTCAGAAATCTTAAAATTCCTGCACTGAGCATGTCTTATTTCTAGATCTTGCAGTACTGGCCTGTTGAATTCTAGAGTAAAATTATTTTTCAATCAGTTTGTTCAGCCTTTAAAAAAGTGCACATATTTTCTTCAACTTTTTTTGATGTGGACATGGAGGTAGCATTTTAAAAAAGTTAGTGCCATAATACTGCATTAACAGTATGTGTAATACAACTGATCTAGATTAATTAGAATTTGTGAAATCATGCGTGTAATTTCATTAATGATCCTGACTTATCCTTGCTTCAGTGTCTTTCAGGTAAATCAAATTAATCTAATAAGATTAAAATGATGTTTTCAAGTTTTAATGAAAGCCTTTAAATGATCTGTTACTTTGATAGAATGTCATTAAGGTAGCACTAACGATCAGCTGTTCCCACAGCAACAGTCTTTTAGCAATAGACTTTTATTTGCAGTTCTGTGTTTGGATTTCTGCAGATCTCCCCCACTTCTATTTTTAGCAAACTCAGCAGTTTATGAACTACTGTTATGTTGTATTTTAATAAAATCTGATTTGAAGACTCCTTAGTAAAATAAAATGTGAAGAAAAGTCCATCTTTACGTGTTTGACCCATGGTGTTATATCAGATTACTCTTAGTTATGTTATGTATTAAAAATTCCTGCTTAAATAATCAGTGACTGAAAACATTTTTTGTTGTATACTAATAAATGCCTGTGATAGAATGTTAAAAATGGAACTAAAAATAAGACCTTTTCCTGCTATTCCATTCTTATTCATTTTAGTCAAATTTAATTTCCTGAGTTAATAGTTTTCATTATACTAATGCTTCTTTGCTCTTATTCAGAGGCCTGATACCCTGTACTTTAAGCCCACTATGCTAATGCAGAGTTTATCCCCCTTGCAGCCATTCACTCTTACTGAGTGTTAAGTGGAATATCTGCATGCTGCTCTTCTGTGTTCTGAGAACTTGCATGGTATGAAGGCATTACCTTTTAAAGCTGCAGCCTGGAGTTAGCCACCCACTAACTAGCTAAATAGGGCACTGGAATCAGTTCATGATATTAAATCATGCAATTAAAATAAGTGTTTAATTCTTGGTAAAATCTTTCTTGAAACACATTACTAATTATAAGGTGTTAAGGATACAGTTGACAGAACCTGGTGATTTGCAGATTATCCTTCCACTTCCTCAGAAAATTTTTAAGTAAATGAAAACAGGCTGAAGAGTTTGCTAATGGCAGTTCTTTCAGTCTGTGTGATATATCTTGTCCATGCTAAAATAAAATGTAGCGTGAAATCTTTGTTATAACATTCTAAACAAAAGTTAATGCCTGTGTTAGCAGTCTTTTAGCAGCATTTATGTTATGCTTTAGGACATTTGAGTTGATTGTTAGAATATGTCATCAGAGATATCACTAACTGGTATCTTTTGGGATGTTGCAAAAACTGTAATTAAAAAAAATTATAAAGGTTTGGCAGTTAATTGTACACATTTAAAAAGAGTGAATATGAAAATGTGAAACAAAAAAGAGTTTTCGTTCAGGTCAGTTTTCCTCCTTTTGTTTCTTTCACAGCCTGACTTTGTAATGATTGGAGCTGGATATCCTGTGGTGTTATTTTAACTTTCTGTTTATAGGTATAGTTTAGGATCTGCATGCAAGCAGCTTTGGGCTGGTTTTCAGATTGTGTTTGCATTCTTACACTCCCCAGCACTCCTCCTGTCCTGTGTTAAGCAGGAACACAGCAGTCGAGTTCATTTGTGCAGCCTCTAAACCAGTTCTGCTTTCAACAGTGCGTTTGTGTTCCGATCGGCTCAGTCTCATCAAGGACTGTCTGGCTCAGATGTCGACAAACTATAAACAGTCTGCTAAGCTCCTGGGACTGGCAAACCTGCTAAGGGTTGCAGGTAAGCTGTGTTAATAAGACAGTGAACTGCAGTGCAGTGTGCATTTATGTTATGCTTTAGGACATTTGAGTTGATTGTTAGAATATGTCATCAGAGATACCACTAAAAAGTCACCTGGAAGAGCAGTCATTGGGGAGGAATGGAACATTTCACATGAGGGGAATATTTCATCTGTAAAACAGCTGAAGTGGTCAGCTGCTACATTCCACTAATACCTGAAATAAAAAAATGCCCTTTTCAATCTAGAGTTGGAGTAAAGGCTTATTTCAGATTGGAAGAATTGTGGCTGAGAATATCTTGTTTTACAGTTAATTGGTAGTACTAAAATTACCATGAATGGTATTACCTCTGTCAGATAAGGTAGTCTGATTTAATAATAGTTGTATTGAAGTTAAAGGGGGAAAATTTGTCTGTAAAGCATGAATTTCAGCTGTTGGACTTCAGTCAATGCTGCATGAATCTACTTTGGGCACTAAAAATAATGCATTAAGTTGAGTATTCATTTGAGGAGCTAAACATCTTCAAAGATTGAATCCTGAGGATATTAGGGGGATTTTTTATGTTTTTTTTTTTAATAGTCTACCTAAAGTATCTGCCTTTTGATTTTTTTTTGATTTTTGAAAAATTCTTAATCAATGCAGCTGTAAACAGAATACTGCTGTATTTTGATGATGTAGAAATAGAATATAGAAATATAAAATAGATATTTATATTTTATGCAGCATGGCATATAAAATCAGTGCATTCCAGCTTTGTCACTAAAACATGCCTAGCTAATTCCTTTCTCCCTCTCTATTTGTTAAATAATTAAAGATTTTTTTTCTTACGTTTTCAGGAAGCTAGTACTGGTAATTTTTTGCTTAGTATTATAAATAGGGAGGGAGATATTTGAGATGGTTGTGTGAGGTGGAGAACAGAGGTATGGAAATTAGGCTGTTGACCTTGCAAGATACCTTGGTCCTAAGGAAAGGCATCACAGGAAACGTCCTGACTCTGGACAGCACGGTGCTGGCTACGTGAAACGTCACAGAGGGGACAAGATGGTACCATGTTGGGTAGCTGGATCCAATCTATATAGTTAATATGTAATCCATAGAAAAATTGGAATGACTGTAACTTCATCTTCTTTGTTGTAAAACTTTTGGAAAAAAGAAATTCTCCCTTATCGGTTCATAAGACAAGATTGCTGTATAGCTCTTTCCTTCTCCTCTCTGCTTTGTCCCACCCACATCAAGTTAAAATCTGACAATTTTTCTGTTACAATTAGTATTCTGGATTCTTTGGGCTAATGTTGCTGATTTTTGCTTTACCTTCTTTTTGAATCTAAGTAATTCTTTTTGTGTGAAAGAAGGAAAACCAAGATCCAGAGAGATTCTATAAAGCTTTGTCCAGTAGTGTTATCCTTGTGCCTTAACTGTAGGATTTACAGTGCCCTGGTGTGTACCTTTGAAAAGGGATCAAACTCATGGCTCCCATGTCCAGAGACTGAAAGATGGCAGTCCCTGTGTAGAGAACTTTAGGGAATTTGTGTAGAGTTCATTGATACAGTAGTGTCTGTGTTCTAGTGTTACAATCATAGTGACACTTACTGGGACACCACTGAAAAGAGAGATTTAAGAGGTGTTTAAAGCCAGATGGTGAAATGGGCCCCTAATTCTTCTCTTCCATGTGCTTACCAGGCTAGAGAAAACCAGAAGAAGAATGTGTGAGTTGGTTAATTTTTAAACAGGTGAATGATTTGAAAACTGCTACTTACTCTACTAGTGACATATTTATCTTGCAAGTGTTGGGCTCTCTGACTTTAATGGTTAACCTTGGGAATAATGCTGATGGTTGCTCCTATGGCAAGTAGGGAATTTGGTGGTAAAATTATATTTCAAGAGTGAGTCTTGGTAAGGAGTACATGACTTAGACACTTTTCTCTTATGCTAAATATACAGGTAACTTAGTCACTTTCAGAGTAATCTTTTGGTTATAGAATAACATTTATTTATCTGAAAGGAAAATACAGCAAGGAAACATTTTCAGTAGTGACTTCTTGTGGTGGGGGATGTGACGGGGGTGTTTTTGAAATTTTGTTTTATATAAGTAGTTTTAAGCTTTTGTGATTAAAAATTGTTTCACTGTCACTGAAGGATGACTAGTTGTATTGCTTATATTGGAAAGCTGTTACCTGTAGAGAATGTTCATTTATGAGTAAGATACGGATTCGGTATGAGAATGCCATAGTTGTGAATTTTATCTAAACTTAATTGTTGTAGGAGATGGGCTGTGGAAAACAGATTTATTTAATTTTAAGAAACTCGGTATTTTTAAAATGCTCTTGTTGGTTTGTTTTTCTGGATTTTAAAGCTGTAAACAGCATACCAGTGTTACTGCAAATTTTTAGTGCGTGACTCTCCAGCCTATTGACAAGTATCCAGAAGATTACCCAGTAGCATACAAAGGAAACATGATTGTCATCGTTTTAAATCATGCATGTAAATACAGTATTTTTCCAAATTATTAAAGAAAGTCTGTAGAGCTTTACTCTTTGGTCCTTAAGTGTTGCTCTGTGTACATCTGATGAGTTGATAGAATAAGTAACCTTACTCTGAATTTAAAAAGTCTTAGAATTCAAATAGCTAGGTTATTAATACCTTTGAAAACAGATTTTAAAGTGTAGTGCTGGTGTAGCCTTAATCATAGTCTGTAATGAGGAGCGCTGTATAATTTGATGGTAGAGATTAAAAACATAAATTGAAACAAGACATGTAGAAATGGTATTTATGTACCTGTCAACTTGTAATTTAGGTTACTAAGTTACAATTAATTATTAATAGTAATTATATTATTAATACTGTTTTTAATATGATGGAGAGTTATTTTAGGACTTGGTAGCCTTATCGTAAGTGTGATAACAAACACTAGTATTACTCCACAGATTAGTTTATAGACAAAAGGGCAGCTCATGCATACAGATTCTAAGATTTTTGAATTAGTGTATTTTATTTTAAACTTAATATTAGAAAAGGAAAACCTTCTTTGCAGTTTTAGGACAGATAGTCTTTGTTTGCAGGTGTAAAACTACTGGGAAAGGGTATCGTGATTTCTAACAGCTTATGACGAAAGCAGATGGTTTTATTGGGATATTTTGGGATGGGTCTGGGTATTGAAAAAGGAGACTGAACTTTATGGACTTAATGAAGAATTAGATAAAGTGCTGCTGAGAGAAAGATTTTATTTTTATCCTTAATTGGTTTTCACTGCTTACACAATTACCCTGATTTATGAGCCACCTTTGCTGTGTAAGAAGTTCTCATTTTGTCCTGTGGAACATACTTACTGGTATTGGTTGTGCATGCTTGAAGTTGTGGTCCCTTCTGTTCCAAATCTACTTTGTAGAGTGTTTTCTTGTGCTTTGTCTGCCCAGTGGTAGAATTTGTTTCAGCATGTTCCCCTCTTTGCTTCCCCTGCCACCCCACCTTATATAATTATGATTGGAAAAGACCTGCTCCCTGCATCTGTCCATGTCTATATAAATTTCTTACATGTGTGTATATAGAGCATAAAGCACATGCTGTGTTTTATTATATGTAATATATAGCCTATAGAATCCTAAGAACATATGTATTTTAATTTAAATTTTAAAATAATGCATTTATTGTGGATGCAAGTGTAGATAGCACAAAGTCATTGTTAAGGAGCTTTGTAAGCTGTGTACTCTGAACATAGTTTGCTTAGAGAGCAGCACTGAAAGTGAGTAATAGAATTTATATTCATACTTATCAAAGTTAAAATCTTGCTTAAGAAATGATATATCAGCTAGCTTCTTAATTGCTTTAAAGTTTTTGATTAATTACAGTGAACTCTACTTAAGCTTCATGTCACTACCTCTGTAAAGTAAGCACACAAGTGTTATCTTAATTTCACAGATGGGTAAAGTGAAGGAGGGAGAATGTGCTCAGCATGACAGCCAGAAAATCTGTGCCTGCTCAGGGAGCTGGAGCTGTTCTGTGTCTTGCAATCCTCACTTAATTCGTGCTCTTTGTTGAGAAAGGCTGTTAAGAATTCACTTTATGCAATTAATTGAGTAGATGTGTGCAAAAAAAGTAGGAAAAAAAGCTTCTGTATCAAAAATTAGGAGCATCTTCTCTACTCTTACCGTACATCAAAAAGATCTACTGAGGTCGTTATTTCCTTTGTCAGGATCTCCAGAAATGCTTCCATTATTCTCTTTTCTCACAACTTTCTATGGTAATTTATTTAATTTTAATATCTATAAGTGACTTCTAGTAGCTTTGAACTTTGCTCAGATTTCTTAGTTAAAGCTTATTTTTGAAATCCATCTTTATTAACACTGACTTTCTTGCATTTGGAATTAACCATATAGATGGCTTCTGATCTTCTTGATCTCGTAAATATAGGCGACATGGAATTTCTGAGCTGTATGTACAATGTTGATATCATTTGACTTTTAAGTTTTAATGGCATGATTTCATTCAGGGTAATGTTATTTCATCCACTCACAAATAGCATGCATTTTACCCAATGTGTCTCAATAAGCTTTTTTTTTCTTTATATAATCCAGTTTGGATCCAAGCTTTTAGAAAGTATTTTAATATCCCTTATTTTTCAAGAAAAAAAATTATATTATTTCTGAGATTTCATATTTTTTCCTCTTGTCATTTTTATTAGAACCTCAGAAACAGGTTATAAAAAACCTTTAAGATCACTGAGTCCAACCATCAACCTGGCACTGCCAAATCCACCACTAAACCATGTCCCTAAGCGTCACATCTACATGTCTTTTAAATACCTCCACTTCCCTGGGCCTGTGTGTGCATACACTTTCCTTCCTCATCCCCTGCCACTCTCCAGTTTCTGAATTTGGTTTGAGTCTGTATGTCAGACATTATCATTAAGGCTTGAAGCAGAATTACTATGTAACATAATCAGGTCACCATTTTAAGAATTTTGTCATTCTTGTCTTGGTTTAAAGTCACAGATAGCTGTCAAAATGGCAAGGGAGACAATTTAGATTTCAAAACTTGTCCTTTTATAAGACTTCATTATTAAAATACCATCAAATGATGTGTTACAAAGCTGAAGCAGTGAGTTTTTCTATGTCTGAAAAGGAGACAACGACTAAACTGCAGCAGTGAGCATTTTCAGTCACTGCATGGTCAATGAAAGGTGTGTGAAAAAGGGCTTTACTCAGGGATTCTCTGAGTAACACCGGAGCCAGTGGTTCTTCTGTGCTGCAGCAGTGAGTGCCAAGGTAACGGAAGTGTCAGTGAGTGGAGATATGATGAGCAAGTATAGCCACGGACTGGAAGGAAAGTGATCCTTACATTTTATGCTTGTGCTTTTGTAAAACATACAGAGATGTATCCTACTGCACCAAAAGTACTTGGCTGAAACGTTGGGGGTGGGGAGCTTGACAGCATACAGCTGCTCACAGTTAAAGAAACCATTCCTTGGTCCAAGTGTTCTTCCTTTCTTTTCTTCAATCCCACTGATTTTTAAGTGGGCATAAATAGCAGTGATTATTTTGTCTATCTGAAATCTGAGAGATAATAGTTTGATTGTTTCTCTTGACTTTTCTTTGTGTCTGCTACTTAGTCAGATCTCTCTGTAAGAAGTCAAGCTGTCAGGGTGAAGTGGGCATCAGGAGCTGAGTGGCAAGTACGTGTCCCTTGCTTGGAGAAATGACAGGTCGCATTTAGCTTGTGAGGATAGAAGCACCTCTTTGTCATCTGTAATTGCTTTTGCCCAAACGAGAGGTTCCCAGGTTCCAGAGGGCAAAATTTTGCAACAGGAGAGCCTTGAATGTGATTAATTTGTGAAATCATGTGCTGGCAGTATATTGAGCAAGAGGCTGAAAGATAAAATGATGGGAAGCCAACCTGTTCTCCCAGCTGAGTTGAGTTAGTTGTGATGTGCCGGGATTAGGGGAGGCTTGATTGAGTTCAGTAATTAGGGTAACTTCACTTGCCTGAATGTCATTGTAGGGCAACTGCTACAGCTTTCCTTTTGAGAAGGCTATAAAAAGAAATTTGCTTTGTCTGTTGTGATAGATCTGCGAAGTGGAGTTAAAAATAACAGCTATGCAATTTAAGAACATGTACTCTTTAAATGGTTTTTGAAACTGGTTATGTTTAACCTTCTGAAGTATTTGCATTTCACAAGTTGTAGTAACACAGTTTCATAAATCAGTGCCCTTTTCAAATTACTGTAACAACACTGACTGCATAAAATTGCATTTAATAATAGAGGAGAAGCATGAGCAAGAAGCTTGCATTAAAAATTCACTTGTTTTTATTCTAAAAATTCTTTCCTAAATTAAAATTAATAGATTATTTTTCCTGTGTATGTTTTGTCACCTCATACAGTGCATGGACGTACATCGTACTTTGAGCACAAGACTGGAAAAACTAGTGCCAGCACATTGTTCACTCTAATAGAAAAAAAGCTTTAAAAAAATATAGATGACTAGTAAAGGGTGACAGGTATAAATGTTATTTGTATTAACTATAACTGGCTTTGAAAAGGAGATGAGCTGTCTCATTAGATTTTCGTCTGTGAATGCTGATGTGTTAAAATTGAGGTCAGGACATTTTTCTACAAAGATTCTTGATGAAACTTCAGTCAGAAGGCTTCAGTAGTATCTGAAGTGTAACATTTGATTCATAACTGGTGGAGGAGGCATTGTCCAGAAGGTCTGGTGACTGAGATGGATGTATGTGGAAAAATTAGTTTCAGTTCTGCTTGCTCAATTTATGAGATTAAGGATTTTTAAATGGTTACGTTTTCTGCATCTTGTGAATTATTTGGAGCCATGAAGTGGCAGTTGAAAATGGGTCTTTGTATATTATAAGAAAACAAAAATTTCAATTTATTTCTTCTATTACAGTACATAGACTTTATTTTTTTCAATGTCAGGATTTTGATTTATATGTCACTTACCTTAAATATCAGTTTTGGTCTATGCTTTGGCCATCACATAAATACAGTTTGTGAAACCTTTTTTTTAACCTTGAGGTAACATGCTAATTTTTTGGGGTTTTTTTCACAAGCTATGGTGCCAATGGTTTTTTTTAATACGTAACTCCTTTTGTTGTTTCCTTCAGGAAAAAGCAGATAATTTTATTTCTGTTTCAGTTTCAAGGGCGCTTTCCGTGTTGTAGTATATAGTTAATTCTTAAGAAATAAAGTTGTACATTTAACTTGACCATTAATTCCAATTAACTAATAAAAAGTTTGAATTTTTCTTACAGGAGATGATCAGATGGAGAGAAAAGGTCAAGTTTTAATCCTTTTAGTGGAACAAGCTCTCAGTTTCCAGGACTACAAAGCAGCTAGTATGCATTGCCAGGAGCTCATGGCCACAGGTGAAGTGGATAAACAGGGGTTGCATGAGTTCAGGGAAATCTGAGTTCTGACTTTTGTCTTACTGTGAGGTGTGGTACTTCAGATTGGACCTTTTCATTAAAATAGCAGTTACATCTCGTTAGTGGAAGTGCACTGACATGGAATAGAGGCATACAGCAAATACTGCATGGAATAAGTGTGTACTGAGCTGTTGGATGTGTAACCTCAGGGAGCTTTTCTGTATGCCTCTGGGAACCACAATTTCTACTTCTTTCTACACTGTACCCTTCTCAAACGGGTAGAACTGTGTGACTGCAGCTAGCAGGAAAGTGCAGGTCTTTTAGAAGTCTACCTTTCTATCAGAACTCTTAAGATATTTGTGCTATTTATATAATTTGTGTATGTGACAGTATGAGTGGAGGTAAATGAAATACATATGTCAAGATACTAAGGAAGATGGGATTTGTTTCTTTGGCTCTTTTTTCCTACTTTGAGAATGAGAGGGAAAAATCCAAGATGAATTGAGATTTTTTTTTAATATATTAAGTGATATATTTTTATACTTCGTTTTTTACAGCCAATCCAGTAAAGTATTCAATATCATGCTCTGAAATAAATGATGATTTTCTTATTGTAATATGTAAAAATAGAGGATGTAGGCTTACAGATGCCTATTACATTGTTATCTACAATATAATAAAAATTAGTCTTATATATGTTTGGTCAGCCTGAAGTTGAGCTGTGTCTCTGTTTTATGGAGCTTTTATGGTTCCTTTTTCAGGGGATGTTAAGTCTTGACAGGAACACCACATGCCCTCCTTTATCTCATCCGATAAGAATTCGGCAGCCTCCTCCTTTCACTTGTGATAGGAAGTGTGTTTCGTGTTCCCCTGTAGGTTATTCTAAAAGCTGGGAAGTGTGCAGTCAGCTCGGGCAGTCAGAAGGCTACCAGGACCTGGGGATGCGCCAGGAGCTCATGGCCTTTGCTCTGACCCACTGTCCCCCCAGTGCCATAGAGGCGCTGCTGGCAGTGAGCAGCTCGTTGCAGACCCAGGTACCTCTTTCTGGAGCTTCTTTCATCAAAGTTCAGTGCCTACCAGAGTAAAGGGGACTTGTGCTCATTTTCAAGTTTGTTACCTAAAGTTCTGCCTCCCAGTATATTTATATTTGTTCTGCTCTACTTTTCTACTTTCATTGTTATATTTCAGCAAATGAGGTCTCTTCCTAAGCAGTTTTGTGTGATGAGTTGGTTTCTCAAGTAGAATTGCAGTTGTGTTCTCTATCTTTAGTACTTTTAATTTCTTTATTGGTTGCCTGATTTAAACATTTTATTTGCAAATGCAATGATGAAATTTTAAAATATTTTCTAGGTATTTATACTTTGTAATGCAACTTCATTAAATGCCCACATTAAATGTCTGCTAAGCATTTATTCTATGATTTTTATGATCTTTACCCAATATGCAATGAAATTATTTTTTCACTGACTTCAGTGATGTAATGGTTTTAACAACTACAAGAGGCTTTGGGTCTGAGCCATCTTTTTTAACTCTGCAATGACTGACTTGACAGAATCACATCTTAGGTGTTGAGCTGATCGCAGTATATAGTGAGAACACGTAATTGTGGCATTTAAATACAACTTATGTCAAGGTGACATAGTGAAAGTTTTATTTGAAACTGAAGGGCAGTAATTTAGGTTGTCAAAATGTTAAATTTCTGTTCACTGTAATTGTGGCTTGGCCTACGTACTATAACTTGTTTGAGTTCATAATTGTCTTAGTTGTCTAAGAGTTCACAATGTTCTTAGATTTATAATTGTGCAATAGAAACATCTTACAGGTCTTTGGACACACAGTGTAAGACTGGGGGAGAAGGGAGTCATAGCTACAGTGCATACGCAGCCTGATGAAGGCAGCTGCAAGTATGTAGCCTTTTCCTTAAAAAATCCCCTGAACAGCAGGGTCTGTGAGAATACAGACAGCATGTGAAGGTGGAAGTTCCGTGCAGAACTTCTGCTCGCAAAGCCACTGTCCTGTTGAGCATTTGCCTTTGTGGAGTTGCCCAATGCCTCAGAGTCTCATTTCGGATAATGGATGTTTTAATGACATTTCTTTAGCTTACATTATACAGTGCGGTACACAAATTTAAAAAAAAAATATTCTTAAGTTGTGGGCAAAATATTGCACAAAAATAATGGAGAAGGGGAGGTCATTTTGTCTAGTGACTACAGCAGTGAGAGGATGTCAGAGATGCTATGTTTTCTTTGCATCTTCTCCTACGCCCTTGTTTTTCTATCATGGAAGCTGTTATGTCACAGTTTCTTGGGTTTCCTATGAAATCAGTCATAATTCTTACATTGGCTTATTTGACTGGCAAAAGGTAATATTTATTTCATGTTTATAGATTCTTTATCAGGCTGTGAATTATCAGTTTCTTCCTTCTGAAGGAGGTGAGAATGCAAATATCTCTGGGCCTTCTTTATTGATCAGTAAGGATACAGAGGTAAGTTTTAATATGAATTTTAAAAGTAATAATGACTTTGTTCTACATTGCTCTGAAGAGCCGAATTTGAGTTTTTAGTAACATCTTACATCTTTTATCTAGTCTGCTTACTAGATAAAAGGTACAACATTAGACATATACTACTTTCTGTTGTTAGATTAAGTTCAAGGTTTTGCTTATGTATTTATACTTTGTTCTGGTTTTTACTTACTTCTTCTTACACAGTCTTAGCACCATTGAAAAACATATAAACCCAGAGGCAGTAAAAGTGCAATGAAACTTACATTAAAATAAGCATTTATATTGGTTTGGGTTTTTTTAATCTGTCCCAGTTGCGAAACAAAATATTTTAAACGTGAAATACATATTAAATTAAAAAATGTTTTGAATTAAACTTATTTTTCCTCTTAGTTCTGTGCATCATGAAGTGTATGACTTGTTATTTTATGATGTTCATATATTGCATGTGAAATTATTTTTATGTGTAATATCAGAAGGAACATTGAGTGTTCCACAGGCAAGACAGCAGGAAACAAGTCTTCTATTATTCTTTCTGCTTTTTATGTCTATTATTTTATATCTGTACCTGTACAATTATAAATACTTTTCTCTCTTTAAAGAAGATGTAATTATTTACCTATTTATGAAAACAGGAATGTTTTTCACACTGTTTGAAGTGGAAAATTCTGTATTTAATTTATTCTTTTCTCTGTTTTTTTGTTTAATTAAGTAAGTGATAAATAGATCTAGGGGTGAGGAGAGGGGGTCAAAAACCTTAAAGAAGTACAGGAAAGGAGAGAGGAAAAGGGAGTGGTGAAAGAGGGAAGGAAAGAAAGAGAAGTTTCATGTTGCAGTCGATGGCTTTTTGAGAAAGCATATGAGTTCCAGCCTTCTTGGAGATTATGCCCATATTTTGTGTGTGGTTTTTATGTATGTACATGTGTATATGTGTGTAGAAATGTATATGTGCATGTACGTGCATGTATACATATGTATATACACACATGAATATGTAAACATATATGTACATGTATGTATTTGCATATATATAAAATAAATGGCAGGAAGGTAATACAGCACTGTAAACATTATTCAGAGGAAGAGGGCCAAACATTTTATATGTCTGCCAGAATCATCAACATGAAGAACAGGTCTGTTTCACTAGCACAAATGCTTTTTATTTTCTGGAAATCCATAGATGCATCTCTCTGAGCAGGAAGTTATTAAGTAGATGTTAATAAAATTGATATGGGTGTGGATGCATATGTTTACAATATTTTAATGTCTATTAGAATTTGTCATGCATCACCTTTCATGTGCTGTAGTACTGTGTTGTGGTAGAACAATTAGACATGCATATAAATGATTCAGAAATTTATTCAAAGGTTTATCAGAGTTGAGTAAACTTACTAATTAACTTCGCTATCATTTCAGTTTGGATACTGGAAGCAATTTTCATTATGCTGGAGAATTGACATTCAAAAATTTCTCCAAAATAGCCTTCATTTCCCCCCCGCTCTTAGCTGTGGTTGATTGTCTCTTTAGAGTTGGAAGTAGGCCGGCAATTGACCTGGCAGACAGTTGACCTGGCAAGGTTGTATGTTGCTGCATTGGGGTGTATTTTCTCTCTGTTTAATGCAGCTCATTGGCAAGTCGTGTTTCAGACTGTTACACTAGGAAATTGAGTTCTGTATATTTGCTAATTCTTTCTTTTTGTTCTCTCCCAGTTGACTTCATAGGGATTTATAGCTTTTTTCATTTCTTGGAATGACACAGGAGGAAACATACCCAAAAATTTACTCACTATATAACTCTTCCTTTGTTGCAGACATCTGCAATGTTAGAAAAGCAGTATATTCAATAACTCGGTTTCTCAGACTTCACTGAATCCCATAACTGCAATCCCCATAGTTACACTTCATCTAATTCCTCATGCTTCACCTTCATTGTCTTGTGCAGAATTTTAGTTTCTTTAAAGAAAAAGAAAAACAAACTGCAAGCTTTTTCTCCCTTTTCTTGTATTCCTTTCATTTTCACTTATGTCCTGATTAACTTACAGAATCCTTTTTTGTAGGGAATTGACAAATGTTGCTCTTTCTCACTTACTGATACCTTTTCAAATTGGTGTCCTAAGTGTAAGTTTCCTTATCTTGACTTGATTGAGTTCTGGCATACATGTGTTTGGGCATCTCTTTTTCTATTGCATTCAAAATACCTATCTGTAAGTATATCAGTTTTGCTTTTCAAACCTTTAGTGACCTTTTTCTATCCCTCTTATTTTTGTCTATTATTGAATTATTAGTCTCCACTACCATTTCTTCCTATACGTCAACCAACATCACCAGCTGGTCGTACTTTTTCATCAGCTTTCTCTTGATGACCTCTTCCCTAGAAATTTCTAAACTAATTTTCTTTTTATTAAGTTTTTCCTCCAAATTTTTCCCCTAAAACTTGCAGAAATCTGGATAGCAGCTGGCTACATATATACATAGGCTTCTTAGAAATGGTTCATTTAATGTTGCTGTCATGTTGACTTCAGCATAACTTTTCTCCAAGTTTTTGGTGGTGCTACTCTGAAAGAAATACATGAATGCTGTGATAGAGATGTACATCATTATTCTGTAAGAGCTAATGCATTTGCACAAGCTTTGTGTCAGCTTGTCACTGTTGTTTGAACTCGTGGAATCCATTTGAGAAGTTATCCTTTGGAAGCTATGATGATTTCAACCTACTAGATTGTTTTTAAGCAAAATGTTAAGTTTCACTAATCCTCATCCCTTTTACTTGTGTGTGCAGCAAATGCCTAAACAACTAATCTTGTGCTTCTCAAGCAAAATATCTTGATGAGAAGATTAAGCTCTTGATTAATGAAAAGCCTTTCAGAATATTATTGGTAAAATTATTAAATTCAAATAAAATGCTTAGTCATGAGATGCTGTGTTGTGTATAAGCAGTAGAAGCAATATTCATCAGTTGCCTTTTAAGTGAGCTCTGACACTGTTAAATCTGCATAATACTTAAAATATGTTTATGTCTGTTATAAATCATTATTTTTTACATATCTGCATATGAAAGCATAATGACTGTAAAGTGGCACATCAACCCAAGAGAAATTAAGTTTCAAGTTTTTTGAAAATGAACTCTTGATAGAAAAGCAGATGTAATTTCTAGAGGAGAATACGTTCAAATTACTAGAATGATTTTCTTAAAGGCTTCTTAAAAAAAAAGAAAATTTCTGATTAACAGAGCATTAGTGTCTTCTTTGCTTTCCCAGTTTTCCCAAGCACTAGATCTAGGTAAAGATAGGATTTCTTAAAACATTTGTGTATGTTGAATTGGTAGATCACACATTTTTATCACAGCTGGTTAGAAATGATTACAGAATCATGATTAGTTATCCTCTTGTCCTTTAGCTGCTACCACAAAATGTCTAGTTCTCTGTCAGATCTGCAGGCGTTGAGCAGATGTCTCAGTTACTGCTGTATATCTCAGGCAGTCATCAAAGCCTGTGTTTCAGCAGCTGAATCAAATGCATTGTGTCTGCTAAGGCTGGGTTACTACTTTGTTTCCAGTGACGTTATGGCCCTGATAAGAGCCTGCACATTCAGTGACTCCTGAATATTAGTGTTGTCATCTTGAGCCGAATCTTTTCCATAGGCTCTTGTTTAGGGTCTGGTTTATCATTGCAGGGCTGGAGTTTTCACTTAGACTGGTTTTTTGCAACTGACATTGAAAAAAAAATTAAAAATCCCCAATATAAAACCTTCCAAGGCACAAAACATAAATGTAGACTCTACATGAATACTTACGTTAAAGAGACTATTTTAAATTCCTCTTTGGCAATGGAAGTACCAAAAGGGGAAAAGGAAGACCTAAAGTGTCGTGCTCTGTTTTTGAACAGACTGTTCTACCTCATTTAATTTCCTTCATAATCTTGATATGTAATGATTCTTAACATATAAAGTGTATGGTTTTTGCATGTTTTAATCCTTGCACATTGACTAATTGTTGTTAAAGACCAAAAACAATCTTAAAATCCATGCTACAGGTATTCTAATTTATTACTGTCTCTTGTGTGGCTTATCTAATGAACGATTGGCTTTGTTATTTGTCCTCACATTAGATAGTTTGGAATTATATATGTGTATGTAGGAGCAAAGGTATATGTATATAAATATGTAATGTATATATAAAAAAATATTTTAGCTGTTACTTTAGAGTAACTTGATAATTCAGAGTTTGTTGTTTGTCTTTTTTTATACCATTTAGATTCAAGCAGATTTTTAATCTGCTAATTTGGCTGCTATTTAATAAGTTGTTGTCGCTGTTATTATTTTGATTTTAATCAGAAGTGCTTACTTTATAAGAATGTCCAGAAGAAATAATAGAAGAAAATAATTTCCCCCAAACACCCCTCAGAACCCCCAAAATATAACTTCTCCCTAAAGACACAATTAAAGGATACAATTAAAGTTGTTTTCTTGAGATTGGATCTCCAACCTTATTTAAGAAATAACTTCTTTTATGAGAGGTTGATTCGGGATAGCAAAAAGTTGTAACCTGGAAGTGTTGCTGTTCCAGGCACAGAGTAAAATGGCTTTTCAGAAAATAGAATTTCTATTTGTGCTGAAAAAACTGGAACTGCTTGTAAGAGTTGAAATTCTTTTTCAACAAAAGTCAATAGAGTTTATCTGATAGCAGTAGTGCCATAAGCATCCACACCTGCGTACAAGTTAGCTCATCAGTTTTTACACTGCTGAAGGAGGTTTATTTAAAGAAAAGTGTTTTGCTCAAATGCAGCTGACAACTTGGGCAGGATTTTTTTTCCTGGTTCTGTTTTGGTTTGGTTTACTTTTGGTTTATTTTTCCTCCATGAAAAAATCAGTTAGGCGTCCTGCAGCATCTACTTGAAAATGGTGGCAGAGGGGAATTAGTATTCTGTATGTAACATTTAAAATAAATTACAAAAAGTTTTCTTACTAAGTACTTAAAGTGGTCTGTTTAAAAAACAAATTAACAAGGAATTCTCCCCCCAAGCCACCAGACCTAGGATTTTCAGTTTAAGTTTTCAGAGCAGCAGAAATTCTGACAGATTGTACTTGGCATGCACTTCCTTCATTTGGTGAAGCAAGAGCCGAAATTCCCAGTTTAGCCAGTTGGTTCATTAGTGGTGCATCTGTGAAATGCACAATATGATTTCAGAAAAGATTAAAACAAATGCTGAAGGACTTAAGATGAACCTGCTACTTCAATGGTCAGCTTGAGGCAGTAATTTACTGCACATTATAGTTAATGGTAGTAAAATTAAGGTTGTCTACATTAAATTCTACCTTATTGAAGCTGGTATATTTTTCCTCTGAGGTTACAGTGGGATGTATTTCTCTTCAGCATAACTTAGCATTCTTTGGCTCTGATGTTTGAAATTTTATCATGAGTTAGGAAGTTGTAAACTAATACTTCAGTGCAGTTATACAGGTAGAATTTTTCTATTTCAATATACTACAGTTTATGGGGAAATTAATAGTAGAGTCATTAGGGATAAACGTATGGCTGTTAAAGTTTGCTGTATGGAGGAAAATATTTGTTTTCTGTTGTGAAAACAATGTGTTTGCCTAAGTGTGCTAATTATATATTTATGACTAATGTGCAAGCATTGTAAAACACGCAATTAACACGAACTTTGAGAACTGGAATAGCACAGATCAGACAACATGGACGTTCTGGGTATTAATTAAATGGTTTACACGAGGAAGAGCTGGTATAGAGAGCCCCATTTGTGGAACATGTCTCTACTTTTAATAATGGAGTTAAGGGTTAGTTCAAACTAAGTGAAGGTATATGTGCATGTATTGCAGAAGCAGTTTTTGGTTGAGAGTAGGTTGGAGTTCTTGTAGTCTGTTAGGCTGGCTGTTTTCAGTATTTCGTGTGCCAGCTGCAGAATTTCAAAGATTGATGATACTTTATCACTTGGTCTCAAGATGTATGTTTACATCTCAACCATTTCCCCTATTGGGAATTCGACTTAATGTTACCTCTGTACAAATACAAGATTGTGTCTAATATCAGCTTTCTTGAATTATCAAAGATTAACTTTAGTATACTCGATCCTCACATTTGTAGAGAGATGATTATTTTAGTGGAAACATTGAACATTTGTGTAGAACATTGTCATTATAAACTTTGGAATTAAAACCAGTGCTGTCCGTGGAAACAAGGGGTGATAACTCAGTAAGGGGCCAAATGTTCTGCTGATCGCACCACTTACTTCACAGTGAAACTCCTAAATCACTTTTAGCTTGTCTTTTGTTTATTTTTGGCAGCTGCTGCCTGAATTAAAGAGCATTCAAATGTGCTGTTAACATAGTGGGCCTGAAGTCTAATGCATTTGTTTGGCTTTAGGTCATTAACTTAATTATAGCAGGAGTCTAACCCTTGCATTGTGTGTTGGGTATGTCACAGGATGAAACCAACGTCTCCTCTGGCCAGTCTGCTGATTTGTTGTACTGGACGACATCCAAAACCATGAAGGTGTTGTCCAACACAACTCTGACTACCAAAGCCATGCTGCATGCTGTCAGTGATGGGCAGTGGTGGAAGAGATCATTAACTTATCTGCGACCATTACATGTAAGGGATTGCTGAAGTGTCTCCAGATGTTTACACATTTGTGATACATTGTTTGTATAAAAACTCAGCTCCTTTGTAGGACCTGGTAACTGAAGGCCTCAAATCAATAAATGAGCTACAGACATCACAGGATTGTTTGCACGCAAATCCCAATGAAGGAAGGGGTCTAAAGCTGTTTTCTTGTTTTCTAATCTTTTTTCTCCTGTTTTCTTAGCATAGTGTAAGAAGGCCTAATTGAAATTTGGCAGAACTTTAAAACTGTGGGAACAAAGCACAGTAAAGCCCACTCTAGAAATACTGTCATCTTGTATTCAAAGCTGTTCCTTTTCAGTTTCTCTTTTCTGCATTCTCTATTTCAGTGAATTTTCTATAATGTTTGTGATACTATTTTTTTCTGATATTACTTTTGAACATGATTCTCTTTCCTTTTTTAAGAATTCTGGACTTCATTCAGAACTGGTTTATGTAAGATGACTCCTTTCTTGCTCCCCACTGAATTCAATGATCTTTTCATTTACAGTTGTTTCCCTTCTGAACACTGTTTACAGGATTTTTATTAGCTTTTTTACAACTAGGCTCAACGATACTTATTTTTCCCAGGGCCAGGAATTTGGAGATGTATTAAAAAGCGGGCCTGGAGAAAATACTACTGTGGAAAAACAAGGCTGTCATCCGTTTTATGAGTCTCTTATTGATGATCCATATGTTGCAGAAGTAAGTTACAGTTACAGAACTCTGCAGTTTTTGGTTGAGATCTTATAATCAAGTGAAAATACAGATTTTTTGTTTGTATGTGTGACTTGAAATTCTGTGCCATAGTAGGAAAAAAATCCAGAATTAAACAAAGGAAAGCAGATGGAGGCACTGAGGTAGGCAACTGCGTGTGATGAAAGTGATCTCAGGTGTAGAGTGCATGTGTCAGTTGTCTTTTTACTTCCAGTCTGAAGTCAGCTATGGAACATACCAGAACAATTCTTCGGAAAGCTTTGCTGAAGTGTTGCTGAGGACAGGGAAACTCGCAGAAACAAAGAGCGAAGGAAAAGACCTACTTCCAACTACAGAAGGTATGGACATATTGTATGTATTCACTCCTGTATTTACTATATGTAGTAAATACAGAAGTATCTGTGGGTGGGTTTAAGTGTGGAGAATTGCACAGAATGATCTGAAGTATTTTCTGGGTGTTTTGTGTGAATTGTGATCTGATTGAACAGCTCTTGTTTGTAAGAAGTCTTGTTAGAAGTAGCTGCAGAGTTTTCAAGGGAATTGGTGATTTTAAGAGGATTTGCTCAGTAAAGACTAGAAAAATGAAAGTTGTCCATAAATAAGCAAAAAGTGTTATTTGGGTGTTGGCAAAGATAGGAGGAATTGCTGAAGCTTTCCTGAATATTACCATGTACAGGTAATGGGAATTTGCAAGCCAGTGTGAGTTATTTCTCTGTATGCCTGTGTATTCAGTTGGTCAGATTCTGTGCCACTGTGTATCCAGATTTCAGTATAGCAGGCTCATTGTAGCATTTTATTTGCCAATTAATGCTTAACTACAGCTTCTGGAATCATCAGAACTTTTTGTCTTCTTCTGAAATATCTACATGTTATAGGTTTTATTTAATAATTTGTTAACTGAAACAATTTCACTTTTTTAAAAAAAGACAAACCAGAAAAAAAACACCTGTTTACCTTTCCTTTTGGATGTCTCCTGCTGGTTTAAGAAATGAACTGTTTAAATATTTACATGCTGTTAGTGTCTTTTGACAGAAGAGATATATATTATATTTGACTCTGTGGTAAATTCTGTCATGGAAAAATGAGTATATTAAATCACTTGCAATATGAGAAGTTTCTAGTCAGACTTTTGTCATAAGCCACGCACTTATTTGAACTGTTCAGTGAAAACGAGCATATTTGTCTTACAAGTATATGATTCAGTAGTTTGAGATACATGATATTTGTACAGATAACCTGTGTAGTTCTAACATAACAACATTGTGAATCAGAAAAGGTTAGCAACAGCTTGTATAAATTGGGTGTGTGCATGTTATGTGCTTTACATGCTCTCTTAATGCAAAAAAATCCTTTTAAATCAGTACTTACAATCTTATTTGTTGCATGGTGAATGCCCATAGGCTTTTAGCTTTGATTCCTGTGTCTTAAAAGAGGGGGAGGCAAGGATTAAAAAGTATTTATTGCTTTCTTAGGGAAAATGGTTTAATTGGGAGATCTTTGGTAACAGTTCTGCTTGAACTTGAGTAATTGGAACTGATTGTTTACAACTGGCTGCTTTTGAGATGGAAGCTTCAGTGTTGGGGACTTTTGCTTTAAGAAGAAAAGAAATCTTAGATTCTAGCTTCAGTTTTTGACCTTAAGTTTTTTCCTCTTAAGTGTGCAGCATAATATTTTTGCCATTTAATACTTCTCTTCCACCACATTTATTCTATAGTCAGAGTTTGACTTAAGGGTCCCTCCAACTGTGCTGTGAAACTGAGTTCTGTGTTTTCCTCTGGAAAAATGGTCTGTGTTTATTCTGGACTCAACGGTTCTGCTGTGTATTACACCTTTCGGTAGTCAGTAAACTGTTCTTAAACTTAAGTGTAACGTATAGGTTTCTGTAAATAACTGGATTAATAATTTGCTATATGTGGTGTGTTTAACCCAGAATTAATGGTATTGGGTCCCAACTCTTCCACCTTTTTAAAGCTTTGCTTTGTCAATCCTCGTGAAAGTCCTTATGATGAGGTAACATGTTCAGGATCATGGAGCCTGAAAATGTGCATCTTGATAGCACACTGCTAACGTTTAAGAAATCACACAGATATGAATCCCACCTATTAATCTGTGTTTTTTATCATTTTCAGGCTTCCTGTAAGTTTTTGGGAGGATTTTGCCATATGAAACTTGAATGCTAAATATGAGGTGTCAGCTACTGTGCTGGTCTAGTAACTGCAAGCATAGCAGATTCCAGTTGGTTTTACTGACAAGTTTGAATCCCAGCTGTTTATGTGTAGCTGTCTTCTAGGACAGCTACAGCAGCAGGTTTCAACTCCATCAAAAGAACTGAAGAACCTGGAGGGAGATGCAGTTTAGCAAAGAAATCTTCATTGTACTTGGCACTTTGTCTTAGGGGAGGTTGGAGTAGGCATCAAACTCTGTTTACTATGACAGTGCCATGTGCAGTGTGAGAGATGGGCTAAACACTTTCCCCACAGACAGTTTGCATCATTATAGAATTGTAGAATGCTTTGGGTTGGAAAGAATCTTAAAAATCCTCTCGTTTCAACCCCCTGCCGCGGGCAGGGATGTCTTCCACTAGACCAGGTTACTCAGAGCCCCATCCAGTCTGGCCTTGAAAACCTCTGTAATAAAACTCAAGATATTTTGCTGCTTTTATGGATTTGGTAGTGTTACAAGCCTTTGACCTTGACTTTTCTTGTCCTTGCTATCTGTCTGTAGGTGGTAAACTGAGTATTTTCAAGGGAAATGGTAACACTCATCTCCCTGGGTCCCGTAAAGCACTCCTTCGTCAGCTGTGGGTTGATAGTGTACCCAGACTTGGTGTGGCTGAGGCTGTGTTGTGCATCTCTGTTTAATTGGGATTTTCTTTCTCCATAGACCTTAGGGATTGATCAGGCGAGATGATCAGATCAGGGATTGATCAGATGAGATTTGAAATGATGGCTGTATTTCCTTGTTACCACATCAGGTGCTAAACTCAAGATAAACCCAAGACAGTCAGTCATCCTCAGGAGTTTTAGAGCAAATAATACCTCAGTGTTCCCCATGATTTTGTAGTTGCTCGTAGATACGGCTGTTTAACTGCACTATATGTTTCTGAGTGTTTTGAGATTATATCGTGGGATAAATGAAAAATTGAAGACTTAAAGCAGTTTTTGCATTTTTTTAGAGGAAAATCCATGGAAGGTGATTTGAAACGTTCTAGTTATTTGGAAATTACAATTTTCACAAATAAACCATTTTTTCCTTACTTGACCTCTCAAGCCAGCTTGTGGTATAAAGCCCTGCACAGGAAATGAAAATATTTGTAAAATCAAAATATTGTTGTGTTTTTCTGAAAAAGTATTGCTTGTGTGGCAGCAGCACTGGCACTTCGCTTGTCACTTCCTGCCCTCCCTGGTTTGCCAACCCTGTAATGTCTAATCCCTTTGGCGAATTCCAGATTTGGCAGTGGTCTGAGATGACATTAAGTTCCTGTAAATTTTGTGAAGATATGTGGCAGGACAGAATGGCATCCTAATGTCTGGAGCCTGTGATTTGAGCTCAGCCCTGTTAGACTGCAGAGGATTCTTATAGGGCTTCACTGGGAGACAGAAAGCTGTATGAAGTTAGTCTTTGTGTATACACGTATTTGTGTGTAAAGTGGACATCTAAGCACAGATACATAAAAACCTACCATGAACACACAAGCATGCAGAAAATTTATTGAATCAGTAGAGAGGATTTTTTTTTCTCAGTATGACAATAAGGCAGTTCTTTCTTCTTACGTACATTCAGGCAGCTGGGATGCCATTGTGTCAAGCTTTATGCAAAAGTATGGAGGAAATCCTATTGTTTTCTGGCCCTGTATTGGTGCTGTGTTCTTTGTAATTATTGCTGTCCTGATGGTGAAGATTAGTTTTTGCAAGTGTGGTGGTTGTCGTGTTGGGGATGTTAAGTTGGAAGAGAACCCGTAATTTATTGTGTATTTAAGAGGTTTTGCTAACATTAATTCTCTAAAGAAAGGGAAAAGAGAGCAGAGCTGAAACTCTTCCTTCTCTCCACCCATTTTTTTTCTGTTTAACTAGAGGTGGCTATAAGAATACAAAAAAGTAACTGCTTGTGATCAGAGGAGGAACTAGCAATTTTCATCAAGATTTGAATATTAGATATTTCTAAATACTTCTAGAGTTCTTGCTTGGACAGCATACAGGTTATTTACAGTGTAGCAGAAACAACCTGTCAACACTAAGAAGCTGTCTGAAGCACAGTGAAAGGCATTTGAAGCATAAAGGATAGGTGCTGTTGGACAAGCTTATGTAGCAGCCTCTGTAATGACTTGTCATGTAGAAATTTAGTGTTTGTATCTGAGAGAGGGCCAGCATGTAAATCCGCTTCAGTCTGATGGCAAATTAATGATAATCTGAAAATTGTAATTGGTCATTCAAGCCTTTTATAAATCATTCTTTGGAACAAAGAATTCACTGGGGGACTGTGTGTAAAGTAATCAGGTATTTGCCAGCATGCCATGCAGAGCAGTTTGTGTAATGTGGGAATGCAGGTGTTTGAGACTTCCTTGAAATAAACAAAGAGCTAAGTTGCTGGAAGATAGCTTCTTCCTATTGAAATAATACTGTTATTAATAACATTAGTAATAATGTAATCTACAACAATGGAAACAACCCCTCCCCCCCCAAATTTGGTATCTATAATGAAGGAAAAGCAGGTGATTTTTGTGTCAGTTTTACCAGAAGAATATGTGTTTATAACCAGAATACTTATCCTTTGCTGAGTTTATTTCAATTGCCATAGTACTGATACTTGTTTTCAGTATGTGGCAGAACCTGGTTCTGGTGTTTCTTATGACACTAGCAGCTTTTTGTTTTTATTTTTAATTAAGGCAGAAGTTTTTAATATAGTTTGTTGTGTTCAGTGATAAGGGAATTCAAGCTCAGGCTTGAAGAGAAGACATTTTGTACCATTCCTCTTCTTGGTATCTTTGAACCCTTACAACATTACATTGCTTCCTTGATTTTACAAGCAAAATATTTACTTCTTGTAAATCAGTACAGGTGGCTTTGTTTAGCATCTGTTGCTGCATATCTCATTCTTCTTTGGTTAATTCCTCAAACACTTTGCCTGGAATTTAAGGTAAAACTGTGCTGCAGTTTAATTATATATTATCTCTGTCTGGATTGCACTGATAAGTGTTTAATTAAGTATGTCTGGAGTCCTTCAAGCTAATCTAATAAAATGTAGTTGCCCTGAAAACATTTCATCTGCTAGCTCTCAAGGCCAAGTGGGTCAGTAATCCAAACCTTGTTTGCTCCCTCTGTGTTGCAGTTCTGCTACAACTGGCAAGTGATGCTTTACCAAGGGATGCGGCCTTGTCTCTTGCCTATCTGCTTGCGCTGCCACAGGTATGTTAATAGTGACTTTGTTTGGTTTTGCCAGGAAAGACTATTCATAGCATTTTAAAATTGCACAGAAAAAATTAATTTCCTTATGATTTTAAAATCTTAAGTATTTGAATTCATTTTAATAGACATTTTTACAGATCGGGCTGGCGCATATAAAGGAATCTGAACAAACGCCATTTGACGGTCTGTTGAGCATGGCACTGGTGAAAAGACACATTTTCTTATGTAAAATAGAAGTTGGGCCACCAGACTGGCAATTCTAATGTAACTCAGAAATGTGGATAATAACCTTGTGGTATAGAAGCAGCAACTGTGTAGTTGGAAAATCATTTTGGTTAGGTGTTTGTACAAGGGGAAAAAACCACCATAATGTAGAATTATCTTTGTGTGTGGACGTTACTGATTTACTTCTGTTCCAGAAAAGCATAGTCAGAGCTATTTCTAAATGACAGCAAGCAGCTTTTTAGAAAGTTTGTACACTTAATGTTGTATGCTTGCTAATTCTTTCATGTAAATTAATGCTCTCTTTCTTCTAGGTGGTAGATGCCAACAAATGCTTTGAAAAGCAATTACATTCTGCATTATCTCTCCAGCTGGCAAGTTATTACTATAGCCTGCAGATCTACGCTCGTTTGGCACCATGTTACAAGGACAAATGCCACCCTCTCTACAGGGTTAGTACTCTTTTCTTTTTAAAGCCACATTCATTAATGTTCAGCATAAAAGCTATTCTAAAAAGCCAGTACATGAGTTAAACCTGTTAAGGAGCTGATCTGACTTAGACTGTGAGCAGCCTGTTAGGTTATGCATAATTATTCTTCTACAGTGCTGTAAACAAACAAGTACTTCCCAATTTGTGAAAGAGTTTTTGAAGCACAGTATCAGGTGTCATCTTTAGGTAATAGCACTATCAGTCTTTAAAGTAGCTTATAAGCGCTGAGCAGTGATGAGTATGGCCTATGCTGCTACCTTGCAATACTGTATACAAGGCAATATAGTACTTCCCAGGAAAAGTGAAGAGTCCATTTCAAGAAGAATAGTGCTTTTCAGAAAGTTTCCATAGCCTCCCCTAGTGTGTGTTGGATTGTATTTAAGTTTACTATGGTGTTTTGAAAATTCATCCTCATTCATTAAGGAATTTTTTTATTTCCTTTGACAAGTTTCTGGTTTTGGAATGGCACTATTTTGCCCATTCACCATTGCTGGTGGTTAAAGCAGTTCCATGGCGAAGTCCATACTAAACGGAAGAGGTAACATACAGAAGTTGAAAAAGGCACAAACTGCCATTCTTACTGAGGTATCTATGTAAAAACTCTAGTTAGTTCTAAGAAAATTTACACCAGTTCTCAGAATTTACACCAGTTCTTTCCTCCTGTGCAGAAGCTCTCTGCAGTGTTTGGTTTTCAGCCTGTCTCTCAATTGTAGCTTAAAGAACACTTCTGGTCACAAGTTTTCTGGAAAGGAAGACCAGTAATCACCACTGTGGCATGAGAGGAGAATTGGTTTTTTCCGTGTTAAGAATGACTCCTGATTTACAGCGGAAAGCCTGTTTTGATATTCACCCAATTCTGCAATTAGGAAGCCTTTCATGTTCCTGCTGAGATTTTCATTTTACTGTCTTCTCCTTAGATACTAAAGGAAAACATAGCCCACAACTGTGGGGCTTGCAAAATATGTTGGTTGTGAAGAATCAATTCATGTTTGTTAAAAAGCTTTCTTTGAGCCTATAAGTCTTCCTGCCGCAAGACAACTTTGATGAAAAAAAGTTTGTGGGTTTTTGTTTTTGTGGTTTTTTTTTTCCTTACTTGAGGTTTTTTTAAACAGTCCTATTTTACAGGAAGAGCTAAGAAGCCTTTGGAAAGCGTAAGTTATAAGAATGAGGACAGAGATGTTAGACTGAACTGTTTGTACTCCCATTGCCATTTAATGAGCAAACTCTTATCAATGGCACCATGCAGTTTATCTCTTAACTGTGATGTGACCTTTGGCTAATCTTCAGTTCCATCTCGGTAAAATACTGTATGTGACTATGATAAATATTGGATTCTAAGTTGTTTGCTAGAAAGAGTAGGTTCTATGTTTTAAGCTACTCTTAAACAGTAGCTTTTGAAAACAACTGTATGAGAAGTTTGAGTGAAGAGCACACCAAACAAAAAAAGGAAAAAAACCCCACAGAAACTGACCTGGATGCCAGTGAGAAAACAACATAGGCAAATAGTAATTTATAATTCATTGTTACTAATTCAAGGGTATTGAGTGAAGGAATGTCACTGAGGTAGAAAAGAAGAAATAGAAACAGTTGCTTTTGACCAAGATAAACACACTTTTTTTGTCAAAAAAAAAAAAAAAAACAAACCAAAAACCCTAAACACCAGACTTAAATGCTTGGTTTATACTGCAAAACAGGCATTTGTTTAAATGTACATCTTAGATGCTGATAAGAAAGAATGGGTCCACCTGCAAGTTGGTTTGATCAATGCCATTCTGGTTTCTGTCTTTTTTTGTCAAAAAAAACATGGGTTTTTGTTTGTTTTTTTGTTTTGTTTTGTTTGGGGTTTTTTGTTGTTGTTTTGTTTTGTTTTGTTGTTTTTTGGTTGGTTGGTTGGTTGGTTGGGTTTTTTGTTTCCTTAGAGTTCTGTGGGAGGAAAAGAAAATTGATCTCAAACTTCTATGAACATGTTACACTAAGTTGGAGATGTCATTCCATAGTATACTGTCTTCTGACTCGTGTCACTGGTGGCTTGCATCACCTTTATCTTGTGACTGTTTGTGAAAGCAGAAGTGTATCTCTAGGTCCTTCACCTGCCTCAAAGCTGTGCATTATTCTTAGAAGGTATCTGAGTGCATTTTTGTGGGTGAAGATGTATAGCCAATCCTTGTTTTCCCCCATTCTCACTCTTTACATGGTCAGTAATGATATAAATCAGGCACTTCAGCTCCATGCTTAGAAGGTGGCTCCTCAAGATCATAGAGCATTTATTTCTAACAGCATCTGCGTCACAGTAGGTGTGATTTTTCTCATCTGGTGAATCAAGTATACTGTTGGAAAGCTCTCTCTGAATTCATAAAAAACTGTATAGAAGCATGGAAAAGTCTACACTTCCTGTGTTTCTCATTTTAAAATGACATTGTTTGGAAAGAGTTTGTCAGTACCTCTGGCAGAACAGGAGAAATGTTAGAATGGAAATGACAGAGCATAATGTTACAAGGATAATGGGGAATGGGAGGAGAGCTCGTCTTCCGTTGGCTAGGACAGACTTTCAAGACTTGCTAGTTAGTCAAGAAAGATGTTTTGAAGGAGTGATTGGGTCTCTTCATGAAGACTTGTTTCTTTTTTTGTTTGTTTGCTTTAATTGTGATGTGAAATATTGACAGATGACATCTGTGCATCAAACCAGAATCATGAATTGCCAGAAATTCTCACTATCGTTTTTTGTACTGTTGATGTCCAAAAGGAAATCAGCTTGATAATTTCAGTTTCTGATGAAATTATTCCTTTGCTTTAAGGACAGACAAAGGGATTTGACTGTAAAGTATTGCTTTAATTTTGTGCCCAAGACAATTTCAAATTTTAGTTGTTATGATAACATAGTCACAGTTTAGGGCATCTGAGCTATATTACTTTCTTGTCCTGAGGAATATGTTAAAGGAGCGGTCCAGCCTAAGAAAACTGCAGATACAGGTCAGAAGACTAGAACAAAATTTCCAGAAATGGACTGTGTGTGGAATGTACTGGTGTGAGAAGACTAATTGCCCTTTGAGGACCTATATTTATTTTTGGTTTAGGTCTGTAAGGGGCTGGACAGGGGTGGTATTGACTTTTCGTTGCAGCCCCTGTGTTGCTGTGCTTTTGTGTTTGTGGCTAGAAGGGTTGGTAACATGCCTGTTTTGGCTGTCGCTGAACCTTGCTTGCACAGCATCAAAGCTGTTGCCCCACTGCCACTCTGATTCACCTCTCACTAATTCCCAGTCTTGATGAATAGGAAGAAAAGCTGTAGGGCTGAGCAAGAAATTTGCTGGGTAATTCTTGTTCTTAGCAGCTTATCTCCCTATTTGTTCAATCATGGTGATCTGATAATTGACCAGAATAAATTGTTTACTCTAGAAAGGAGTAGAAAAGCTTAATTATCCTGAGGTTAATTAATATGTTATGTTCCTGTCCTCATGCTAATACTCTGTTACTGAGGTGTTTCTGTTGTTTTGAAGGGGATTATTTTACTGACCTCAGCTGAGGGAGCAAGCTTTTTCTTTGAGCATCAAACAACAGTTACAACAAATACCGCTGAGTTGCGGAGGGGAACAGGAATTTTGCACTTAATAGCAGATGAGGAAAGTTGCTGTTAGCAGAAAATCCTAGTTTTTAGGTTTTTGTTTTATTCCCTTACGTGTTATTTTTCATTCAAGAAGGTGAGTTTGATTCCTGTCCTTTTGTGCGTTGCAACTGACAATATGTTGAAATGGTGAGCTCAGAGATTCTCCTTAGTGATGCTTCTCTTGTTGCAGCCTGGAGCTGGTGAGGAAGCTGGGAGTTCAGTCCCAGAGAGTTTAGTAGCCTGATATATATTTAGCCTGATATATATTTAGCCACTATGAGACAGGGTACATTTATA
This sequence comes from Melanocharis versteri, assembly GCA_013397845.1. Classification (NCBI taxonomy): domain Eukaryota; kingdom Metazoa; phylum Chordata; class Aves; order Passeriformes; family Melanocharitidae; genus Melanocharis; species Melanocharis versteri. The sequence goes on along the minus strand of VZTG01000844.1, from coordinate 123,615 downwards.
CAGTGAACTTGTGCTCTGTGCACTTAATCTGCTTCCCTTTTCTGTTGCTTGCTGCTTTGGAAAGCCTCTATCAACATCTCTAAGAGGCAGAATTAGGTCAAAAGAGGAGTGCTTTGAACTTGGGACTGAATGTGTAGAAATTTCTGTTGGTCTGCCAGGATTTCATTGTGCAGGCTTGACCTGGCTCCCAAGATGGTTTTGTTGCTTGTTTGTATAAGGTTGGTATAAATTATAAATATGGTTATATTAATCCAGAGAAGTTAAACTCCCAACTATGGTCCATATGCTACAGCTTTATGTAATATTCCTGATATAGGATGTTGAAAATAAAGACTTATTTGAAATGGAAATAAATACTGTATAAGAAGGCTGCATACAGGAAGAGGGAGGGAGGCAGATCTGATGCATCGATAACAGATGTATGACCCATGCTAGATGAGGTCTATTGGCTTTAACCTGCCCCTCCAGCGCAGCTAAAGGTTACGTCTATACACATGAAGTAATCTCTCATTGGAAATCGAATGCTCATTAAATGGTTGCATATTGGTTTGCATATCCTGTCACGTTCCTAAATTATGAACATAGCTACTAAAAATAATACATACATTTTTAATCTGAACTTGGAATTGTGTACATGATGGTTTGCTGGAGCTTGTTAACAACAACATGCAAAACTGACAAACTGTCAGGCAGTCGTGTCTCATTCTGTCTGGACATACAGCTTTCCATCCATAAATGAAATGGCTAGCACTAAGGCTGCTGTAGATGGTAAAATGGTAGTGCTCTTTATTGTTGGCCTTTGATGGACTTAAAACTTGACCTTTTTTAAGTCCTGATTTGAGCACTCGTCTCCTCTTCAGACCCTCTTTCTCTTTGGTCAGTGATGCTGAAAACTAGCAAGTTTCATTTGGCAGTATAATTTTTCCCTTTTGCTTCACTGTTTGAATTTTCTGTTGTATGTTCTGCATCAAATTCAAGTTTCTTTGCTAGTCTTTGGGTTGCTTCACTTCCCTTTCATGCTGCTGTTTATGCCTAATACTTCTTATCATTTTATATACCATGCTGCTTGCTTCTACATGTCCAGATACTATTACTTATCAACACTTGGAGAGGGAACCTGTTTCATTTGATGTATGCTCCTGTTTCAAAGTCCAGTGCATACCTGATAGAAAAGCAAAACTAGGAGAGATAAGTGTATAATTCCTTGAATTTATGTTGCACTATTCTCTCTCCCACTGATCTTCCTTCATGTGTGTGGAGTACGACATGGAGAGAAGAACCAGGGAAAAGGCGGGCAGTGGCAGAAGGCACCATGAATGAGACTACCTGGCAGCCTAACAACTGATTTGGGGAGAATTCAAAGACCTTAGTATCATCAGAATCCTTCTCTAGATCATCAGTAATGGATGCTAGATAAAAGTGGTTTTAAAACCTGCCCCTGCAGGACTTGCTGTTGACTCTTTCCTCTCTGAAGAGTGATCTCCATTTCACCAGACTTCAGTTAGTGAAAGTTCCATTCTTCCAGTCTATTTGCAACTTAAGTTTCGTGGCTGGAAACTTTGGTGGGAAAACTTGTAAAAGTATTTTGCAAGATTTCTGTGTATTTGATTCCCTTTGTCTGTATGCTCTTTGATACCCTCATAACCCTCCAGCCAGTGAACAGAGTGGATTTCCCTTTACGAGGGCCATGCTGACCTTTTCCCACCAATCTCTTAAATGCTCAGTGGTCTTATTATTTGTTATATAGTCTGCCATCTTACCGGGGATGGACATTTGACTTGCTGGGCTACAATCCCTATGAAGATCCGTTTTACATCCTGTTCTTTTCAGATGGAACTTGCACTCTGGCATGTTATTTTTAATAATGTTTGTTGATGTACTTTGGACGGCCATTTAACATAATTTCACATTTGTGTTCCTTCAGAACTGAGGGATGAATGCCAGCAGGTCATGTTGTACAAGCACATAACTGACACCTTCCAGATCCATCTAACTCATCTGGCTCCTGCGAGCTCTCTCCCACACCTTCAGCAGTGAGGGCTGACACAAAGATCTTATCATTTCCATTGCTGTGGACTTACCCATGAGTGCTCCTTCCACACCTTTTCTCCATGTGATCCTGACACTGCTCTATCTGGCTTCCTCATTTTGAGCACTTTTCAGAACTTTTTGCTATCAGCTTTACCATTCTTTAAAAAACACTTCCCAGGCACTTTTTTAGCACTTATGATTTTCTTTCTAGCTTGTCATATTTTGTGACTTTTCCTCATTGATTTGCTTATTGTTCAGTGATGTCTCAACACGTAATCACACGTCTTCTAACTGAATGAATATCTAAGCTAACAAAAATGGAGAACTCACTAAACTCTGCTGTGTCCAAAGGCTTAAAGCTCAAGTAAGCTCTCCTGAACTAGTAGCCGTTGTGGTTGGTTTCGAACATCTTCTGGTATGATCCCTGAAATACTAATCCAGCAATTAGGGACATTGCAGCCAGATTGTGTCAACTAGATGCTTTTGATTGAAGTGTGTTTGATACAGATAAGCCAGTGTTTCACAGATCTTCATCTTTCTTTGTTAAGCACACAACATAACAAAGTATTGCTATTCTTAGTTGGGACCAAATAATATTTAGGTAACTCAGAAAAGACCTATTGTTAAATAGTTGTTTGGTCCTACCCCCAGCCCCCTGTTTTATTTCTTCAAGATAAAGTGTACTTATGAAATGACATGCTTACAGTCTTGCTTATTTCTGTTTCTCAAGGGTTATATGAGCTATTCTGTCAAATCCTACTTCTGAAAGCAGAGCAAGTGTTCCTTAGGCAGCTGTTCAGAAATTTTCTTTTAGAAAAGAGGATCTTCAAACTAGCCTTTCATTTCAGCAGAGGGTTGAGGCTTAGCTTGCCCATGTTTCTCTGGAGACATAGCTGTGTTTTTTCATGTGAGGGAGATAGCTGGGATAAGTGCTAATGCTTTTCCTTCTTGTGAAGGGTTTTGTTCCTCTCTGGGAAACAGTACAAAGCTGACCAACAGCTTTTTGAAGCAGTCTTACCCTAGCGAAGCGGCTTTATCTTCTCTTTTACATTCTTTTTCCAAGCTTCTGTAACTGTTTTCTCCAGTCAGTGAGCATCACAGATTTTGCAGGCAGCCTGCTTGAAATTTGCTAATCGTCTAATAATAAAGAGCATTTCAGCAAAATTTTTTTCATCTTTGGCAATATAGGTTACTTTTCAGCTGCTGAATTTCCATCAAGTGAGAGAGCAGGCTTCTCCATCTCTTTGTTTATTAGTTCTTTGACTCTTTGGTGTTGGGGTTGGTTGGTTGGTTGGTTTGGGTTGGGGTTTTGTTGTTGTTGTTGTTGTTGTTTGTTGTTGTTTGTTTGTTTGTTTTTTTCATCTTGGAGAATTGAGGCTAAATGCTAGGTTGGCCTCTGTATTTAGCTGAGGAAGATATTAATGAAAATATACATCCCAATAATGTAAGGTGGTCACTGAGAAACCTGTGCTTCTTCTCAGAAGTGCTGGCAGGGCTCTTGGATTAGGATGAAAAATATCTGATTTCTGGCATTTTAATAACTGTGAGGGAAGAGAAGTAAAGCGTTTTTGTAGCTCATGGGATATCTTGACGCGGCTCACCGGCTGTGTGTGGCTAGCTCAGTGGCTGGGAGTGCACGTCCTTCCCTGGCCGCTGCCGTGGGTGACTGGGTGCTGCTTCAGTGGCGGGAGGGCGAGCGGGGGCTCACACAGGGCCCGCTGCACCCACCGGTGGTAAAGGCACTGGAGGAAGCAAAAGAGACGAGAGGAGCTCCTCAGGGTGGGAAGAAGGGGTTTATTCTGGGGTCCAGCAGGGAGTGAGGAGCAGGGGTTGAAGAGGCCAGAACAGGGCGTTACAAAGGGTTTTATATGCCTAAAGCGGGGCAGGGGGATACATTCAAATAATCCAATCGGGGCACAGAAAGGGGGCAGTACATAGGTGGGGAAAAGTACAAATAACCAATAACAACGAAGGGCAGGGAGGAATAACTGGGATCCAACCATGAACCGTGTAACAGTGAATTCTCTGGAATATAACCGAGGCTGGGAGAACTGGGGAGGGAATAAACAGAAACCAATGGTGATATGGGGATTAACATATGTGGGGAAAGGTATTCTGGGAGCATCAAGGTTTCTTGCCGTAAGCAGAAGTGCAGGGAGATGTCCTGAGGTCACTCCAGCGAACCCTCCTTGGGAACTCTGCCGGGGCCTGCTCAGGCATTGCAGGGAGGCTGTGAACCACTGCAGCAATATCTAGTTTTCAACCTTTAAATTAGTAGGATATAGAATTATTTGCATGTATCCAGTCAAGTAACTGTACAAATTAAAAAGAAACAGTATTGTACTTAAACCGAAGCCAGATAATATTGCAGTAAAGTTTTACAGTAGGAGTGTATGCTTGTCCCAAAATCTGTATATGATTAGAGCTGCTACCATATAGGTCAAGATTAAAGACATATTCTGAAAGAATAGACAATAACATAATTTATTTGAAAAGAAAGCACAATGATTTAATTTTTTTTAGAGAAAAGGGAGATAGAAGTTTAAGATAATTACCAAAAGTATGGCATTTATTTACTGAGAGTAATGCTGACTGCAAATGGGAAATGAATTATATGCTATGAATTTAGTAGGCACTTCACTCAAAACCGTGTAGTAATTTTCTATTTTCAGAGATGTTCTTTCAGTTGACACTTTAACCTTTTATATATCATGTGTTATTTTCACTAAAAGAGCTGTCAGATAAAATGATGAGATTTTTCTGCCTAAACCTGACTTACCAGTCAGAAAATCTCTAAGAGAACACAAGGTAGGAAAAAAAACGATGAAAACATTCACTCTTGGGACAAATTTTTCCTCATTCTTGTTGGAATAGCTGATAGAAATCAAAGCAAGAAAGCGTTGCACTGAGGAGAAACTCAACCTGAGCCAGCGATGTGCGCTTGCAGCTGAGAAAGCCAATTGTGTCCTGGGCTGCATCAAAAGCAGTGTGGGCAGCAGGGCGAGGAGGTCATTCTGCCCCTCCGCTCTGGTGGGACCCCACCTGCAGTGCTGCATCCAGCTGTGGGGCCCACAACCTAAAAAAGGACATGGACCTGTTGGAACAGGTCCAGAGGAGGTCACAGGGATGCTCAGAGGGCTGGAGCACCACTCTTAACAAAGAAAGTCTGAGAGGATTGAGGTTGTTCAGCCTGGAGAAGAGAAGGATCTGGAGAGACCTCATAGCACCTTCCAGTGCCTGAAGGGGCTACAAGAGGTCTGGAGAGGGACTTTTTACAAGGGCATGTAGTGACCAGACAAGGGAGAATGGCTTTAAACTGAAAGAGGACAGGTTTAGATCAAGTTTAAACTGAAAGAGGGCAGGTTTAGATCAAGTTTAAACTGAAAGAGGGTGGGTTTAGATTAGGTATGAGGAAGAAGTTCTTCAATGTGAGGGTGATGAGGCACTGGAACAGGTTGCCTAGAAAAGCTGTGGATGCCTTATCCCTGGGAGTGTTTCAAGGCCAGGTTGGATGGGGCTCTGAGCAACCTGATGTAATGGGAGCTGTACCTGCCCATGGCAGGAGGGTTGGAACAGGATGCTAAGGTCCCTTCCAATCCAAACCATTCTGCGATTCTGTGAAAACAGAGTGCTAGAGCAATTTGTTCAACTCTTCAAACACAAGTCACTTAACATAACTATAGAAATAACTGCCTGAACAACATTTCCAGTTGTATATAATGCAACAGTTTTGTTGTATTGCTGAGCAGCAACCTCTTGCTTTTTTTGTTTGTTTGTTTGTTTTGTTGTTTTGTTTTGTTTTGTTGCTGCAGCAGTGCAGGAGTGGGGTTTTTTTAATACAGTCATGCATCTTGAATGAAACTTTAAAACATGCAGTTCTTGGGAAAAAAGAGACATCTGCNATGAGATTTTTCTGCCTAAACCTGACTTACCAGTCAGAAAATCTCTAAGAGAACACAAGGTAGGAAAAAAAACGATGAAAACATTCACTCTTGGGACAAATTTTTCCTCATTCTTGTTGGAATAGCTGATAGAAATCAAAGCAAGAAAGCGTTGCACTGAGGAGAAACTCAACCTGAGCCAGCGATGTGCGCTTGCAGCTGAGAAAGCCAATTGTGTCCTGGGCTGCATCAAAAGCAGTGTGGGCAGCAGGGCAAGGAGGTCATTCTGCCCCTCCACTCTGGTGGGACCCCACCTGCAGTGCTGCATCCAGCTGTGGGGCCCACAACCTAAAAAAGGACATGGACCTGTTGGAACAGGTCCAGAGGAGGTCACAGGGATGCTCAGAGGGCTGGAGCACCACTCTTAACAAACAAAGTCTGAGAGGATTGAGGTTGTTCAGCCTGGAGAAGAGAAGGATCTGGAGAGACCTCATAGCACCTTCCAGTGCCTGAAGGGGCTACAAGAGGTCTGGAGAGGGACTTTTTACAAGGGCATGTAGTGACCAGACAAGGGAGAATGGCTTTAAACTGAAAGAGGACAGGTTTAGATCAAGTTTAAACTGAAAGAGGGCAGGTTTAGATCAAGTTTAAACTGAAAGAGGGTGGGTTTAGATTAGGTATGAGGAAGAAGTTCTTCAATGTGAGGGTGATGAGGCACTGGAACAGGTTGCCTAGAAAAGCTGTGGATGCCTTATCCCTGGGAGTGTTTCAAGGCCAGGTTGGATGGGGCTCTGAGCAACCTGATGTAATGGGAGCTGTACCTGCCCATGGCAGGAGGGTTGGAACAGGATGCTAAGGTCCCTTCCAATCCAAACCATTCTGCGATTCTGTGAAAACAGAGTGCTAGAGCAATTTGTTCAACTCTTCAAACACAAGTCACTTAACATAACTATAGAAATAACTGCCTGAACAACATTTCCAGTTGTATATAATGCAACAGTTTTGTTGTATTGCTGAGCAGCAACCTCTTGCTTTTTTTTTTTGTTTGTTTGTTTTGTTGTTTTGTTTTGTTGCTGCAACAGTGCAGGAGTGGTTTTTTTTTAATACAGTCATGCATCTTGAATGAAACTTTAAAACATGCAGTTCTTGGGAAAAAAGAGACATCTGCGTGAAATCTGTGGTAAAGGTAGGAAGGGAAGCTAGAGAATTTAAGTCCACAGCTGCATTCCTGGATCTACATGATCCCGATACAAATTTTTTAGACCAGTAGGCAATACCTTGTTTGTAGTACCATACTGTGGTCAGAAGCATTTTTTAAGAGTATGGACAAGCTTTAAAACCATTATACTTAAATATAGCTGAGACATTAGAGTATGTTACAAAAACTTCTGATAGATGATTTAAGATTTTAAATCTAAAACAGAATATTGTTTTAATGTGTGAATATGTAAGACTTGCAGGTTTAATAATAGAGATGAGTGGAGCAATAGATTCTCTTCTTCATTTTAAAATAAGTTTATACAACTTGATCCTGATGCATCTTGTAGCTTATAAAAGGTATTCTGGTAGGTATTCTTATATATTGACCTGGTATGGTTTCACTGGTGAGTGATGAGATCTGCTGCTTCCTGTACCCGTTTAAAAAATGGTTGTGGAAGCTGATCCTGAGCAAATCTGTTGTCGCACAATACATGTAGCTGCAGCGGTGGAAGGACAATAATGTTTTGAGGTATCCTCACAGTTGAGTGATGTGACAGTAAAGGTTTATTTCTGAGATGTTCTGGTCTTCCATCTTAGCCTTACGCTTTATCTTCTGCTTTGGGCACATCAGATGTGAGACAGCTGTGATATGGAAGGTTGGCCACCCCAAATTCATGTGGTGCTGTATCTAAGTTAATGTACTCTTGACTCACAGCATGACAAAAGTCTAAGTTGAAGACAAGTGTTATTAACTTAATTAATGAAAAGCTGTCCTGTGGAGAGATGGAGTGTATTTCTTGAGTGAACAGGCACATTCAGGATTTTCCTTCTTGAGTGAACTATTTTGTTCTTGTAAATCTTTTTTCCTGCTTCAGTATGTGAGGAAAATTATTGTCTTTTGTGCTTCACTTCATTCTTTTTTTCTTGCCTTCCCCTCCATCGAATTTGTAGCACATTGAATCTCTTGCAACAGGGACTGTGGCAGTTGCTGCAAGGATTAGGGAGAGCCTTCCTTTTCTTTCTGAAATATAAATGCATTCTAGAGGTGTAGCTTGGTTCCCAGCTGTGCTGGTGATGGGCAGCAATTGCAGAGGCAGGGAAATGGGCAAAGTACAACTGTGTCTCCCTTGCTCGTGTGCTGTCATCTCATTTTGCTAACCATGAGGATTTTGCTTGGTGTATGTGACTCCCTCTGGAGTATGACTTCCTTCTTAGGATTGCTTAAAATGATGTAAAACGAACCTGGAGTTACAGGGATCTGGGCACAAGGGAATGTGTCCTCTGCCTTTCCTTTTGGATTTCTGTGGCTGGACGCAGTTGCAGCTTTTGACCATTGCCAAAAGATTACAGTTCAAAAGGTAAAGGAAATGCTTTGCAACTTAAATCCAGAAAGATCCACAGTTCAGTTTTGTCTTTGAGGCGGTTATGAGTGGATTGGCCTCTGCTGATCTAAGCAGTTTTTCTGATCAGTTTTTCTGATAATTTCTGTATTTCAGTCTCTAGATTATTTACATTAAAAACAGAATCAAAAGAATAATATATTCTTTAAGAACAATAGGATGGATTCTTGGTCTTAAAAGAAGTAAGCAAGCCAAATAGCCTTAGAGTGATCTAATACCATATCAGTGATAAAGTGTTCACAGTAGACCATTTTATTTTTTATTTTGTTATTTTATTATTCTTTTTTTATCAGTATTACTATAGTTGTAAAATTATTTCCACTTCCTGAGCAGGAGAGGAACAGCATAATAGCTCATACTTTTTTTTTTTTTGTTTTGTTGATTTGTTTCTGATGTGTATGACTGAATTAGGTCTTAAATAGATTGGAAGAGGAAAAAAGACATACCAACTTGGCAGGAAAAAAAACCCAAAAATTAAAGATTAATTCAGGCATAAGAGTGAAGACATTTCAATATGAAAATCTCCTATTTCCTTTTAAAACCAGTATTGCTTTTATACTATCACAGTAGCACACAGATTGGGAGGCTTCACTGGTGTCACTTCCAGAGGGTGGTCAAAGAAGAACTGCTTTAAAACATTTACTCGGGTGGACTGTGGATCCCTGCTGAGTCTTATTGGTAATGACCAGTGGGGTAATAGGGATAGAAACCTGACCTGTGCTGAGTAAATCACATCTAATAGCATGAAATTAAATTAGCTTTATGCTAAAGTGATGTGTGCTTTTTCTTTTCTGTCCATTTTTTTATTCTTAATTCCTGAGTAAGGCCTCTGTCAGCATAAATGTAGTGTTAGCCCAATAGATGAGTAAAATGCGTTGGCAGGTGGTTCCTGAGGGATTTCCCCTGGCGGTGCTAGGGAGGACTCTGAGTTAAGGGTGTAATACATTTGGGTCAGCTCTTGTGGCTTCTCTGGAAACTTATCCTATGTTTACTACGTATGCATGTAAAGTGTCCTTCCTGAATGATCACAGGAGGGAAAGCTTTGTTCAAACATCTGCCTAGAAGTACTGGAGGAGATTTATCTGGCAAAACAGGGAGTTGGGCACCTAAGCACAATTTCTAACTGACTGAAGGACTCTGAAAAACCAACAGAGAGAATTGTGGAGTAGCTGTCTGGGGGTTTATTGGTGTGGTTTTCGACAGGTGACGTTAGAAAGGGAACAAGTTGAATATGGCATTGTATTGGTCTTACTTGTCAAAATTAATTTGTATTTACACAAATTGCTGTCTGTTACGATTTGAAGAAAGTCCAAGAATTCATAAACTCTGTGAATGCTGCAGCAAGATTCAGACTTGACTGATTTTGCTGATTTTCTTCATGGCCAGGTACTATTACTAGCTAGTTGTTATGGTCTTTTCAATTAAAAACTGTTAAAATGTTTTTTGAAAACTTGGGATACAGCTGTAGTGATTTCTCTCTGTTACTGTTTGTTAGAACAAGAATTATGTTGAATTGAATTAGGTATATAATGGATGTAGAAATAGTTTTTTGCTTGTCTTCTAAAATATATGTATTATTAAAAATGTGAAGTTGTTAAAAAATGAATTCTTAAAATTCTGAAATACAAGTTCTATGCAGCTTGATACCAAAGAGAAGACTTGAGGATTTCTCTAAACTAGTTTTGGGTTCATATGCTGTGATAGTTTGGGCCATAGGTTTTGTAAGATATAAGAGGGTAACACTTGATTGAAAGATTTCTGGTGGTGAAGGAGATAAGACAATAGTTGGCAACAGCTTGCAGTAAAAGAACTTTGGTTGTGTTTTCTTAATCTAAATGTGTAACTTTCATCTTCTAGATTGAAGAGTCTGCACTTTATTTTGCATTATATATGTGTGGTTATATATATACATGGGTATTCACATAGTGTATGATTCTTTTATTCTAGATCTGTCGTTAGTAAGATCAACAGACCCAAAGACATTATTTCCAAATAAGGTGTTCCTTGGGACCGTAAACAGGCAGCATGGAAGGTTACACGCAGGTGCTTTTATGGAAATATAACAAATGGGGACTTAATGGAGAGAGGGGAAACCTAACAAAAGAGAGCAAATTTACTCTCAAGGGTTGTCAGGGGAACCTGCCTTCCTCAGTGGACTGGAGGTTTTAGGCAGTTCTGTTAAACATGTTTCCTTGTCTTGCTCTGACTTTTCCTGTCTCCATGCTCTGTTTTCTAGTGTATCCCATAGAATGAGATACCAGGGTACCTAATAAACAGTGGATGGGTTTCCAGCTGATTGTAATTGTGTTGTAGAGGCACTGCTCTGCTTGCCTGTCTCTTTTTGTGGGGTTTTATAATTCTATTACCAATCTCCTAAGCAGTCTTGAAAGAAGGACTAATGTTTTTAAAACCAGTGAGTTTGCAATGTTTGGAGGGCTTTGGAAATGTATCATGTGGAGAGGAAAAAGGATGCCCTGTAGCATTTAATGTGACTTGGTGAGCAGCCTGTCAGTTAAGACTTGAAAAAAAAAAATCAATTTAGAATGACCAGCAAGTCACAGAAAAAATAAAATGTGTCTCAAGGTTTAAAGTTTTGGTGCATGTTTTTACCCAGCTCTTCTTAATGTTCACAAGTTTGTCTTCCAATGTAGCAGAGTAATTCTGTAGTTAAAAAACAAAGTATATTGCTCTGGTTCACTCAGCATTTTTGAGATCACAGCAGTTATATCAGCTGTTTCTCTTAGGAAATACTTCAACTACACTGGCATCCCCAGGTATTTTTTGGTGGCTCTTTTGGAGGTACTCCTTCAGTGGATGCCACACAGAAGTCACAATGCTTCCTTTTGGCATTGAGCTGCTGGTGGCCTCGTTTTTCTTGGAAGAGAGAAATCAAGGTATTGCGTAAGCCAAGTGTTTACATATTACACACAACTCTGTTCAAGTGGAGGTGCCTAGACATAGCCACTGTCCATATCTTGAGATTATTTGGAGCACTCCACAGTACCTGCATTCATTTTTCATGCTTTGTGTTCTAAATTGTTGCTTTGCTATGAGGGTTTTTGACTACAGAAGTTAATGGTTTATAAGAGATGCGGTGTGTAATTTCTAACACAGAAAAGTAAGTTTTATTTGTGAATAAGGTATTTTGAAAATTAAGGTTGCTATAGTCCATAGATGATCAGTATTTAATTCTTAGAAGATTCAAGATATAGGCAATGCCTCGTGTAGTTTGTGGATCCTGCAATACTACTTTGAAAGTATCAGTGCTCGACGTGTAAAAGCTATTTCTCTCCTCAATTCTGTATAATAGAATTATATCAGAAATTCAGTAACTTTTCTTTGACTTCAGTGTTTGACCAATCAGTTGCTTAGTTTAGTGTAAATAAAAACGAGAAATTTAAAAATAAATAAATGCAGTCATAGTGGAACACTTGTTCCTAATAATTTGGTGAGGTAAGTTTGGTTTTTTTAAATATTTGTATCATATGGAATAGACTAAAACATTCCAAAAGGATTAATTATAATATCATAGAAAGTAGGCCTTACAGGAAATATTGTGTTGTATTTACTTTAAATTTCTCAGAAATGGAAACAAATCTCCTAGTTCTGAACACAGGGGTCAATTATATATTGATTTTTTTTTTTTTAATTTACAGGGATTTTTTTTTAATTTGTTGTCAATTATTTTCACAGGCTGATCCAAAAGAGTTGATTCAGATGGTCACAAAGCATGTAACTCAGTATGCCCATGCAGACTGGCCTGAAGAAGTCAGCACCTTGATAAATCAGCTGCATTACTACAATGATCGACTACTGGACTTCACTCAAGCTCAGACTCTGCAAGGACTTGGCAAAGGAGTGGATGTGCAGAGATTTACAGCAGATGCACAGTACAAGAGAGAAACAATACTAGGATTGGCAGAGTAAGTAATGTCTGTTAGGTTTGGTTTCTCTATTTTGGAATGGAATAGCTTTAAGCTTTAAATTAGGAGAGTAGATTGAAAGTAGTGCTGACCTTTAGAAGAGATAATTTACTTGCTTTAGAGATTTACACTGTCATGCTGCTACAATTGGAGCTTTTTCTATGCAACTGCTCTACTTAAATGAAACATTGGTCAAATAAATGGATCTATAACTTTTAACTGAATTTATAACTCTTCATTTACTAACTTCTAATATTAAAGTTAATCAGGGATTAGTGAAATCAGAGCATAGGTGAAGGTTTGGTCTCTTCCTTTCATCTCCTGTAAGCCTGCCCTAGCAATCTATTAGGGTATGCCCATGCATCAAAGTTTGGAATGAACTATAGTTAAAAAAAAAGTTAAATTGTATTTTATTCTTAATAATTTAGTTAGAACTACTGTATATCACTATATTTTTTCCCTGTAGTCATTTGGAAGTCCTTCACCAAATATGTTCTGGTATTTAGCATGCTTTTATCTCATCTTTCAGAAATCCAGAATAGAAAAAAATAGAAAGATATAGGATGGTACTTTACATTTAAAAAATACCTTTAATTAATATTTGCATGCAGGTACTTGAAGCTGTGAACAGGTCATGATTATGACTTAGGTTTTAGGGATAGTCACAGCTTAATAGTTGACAGACTGTCAGAGGAAGAGTTCTCTGCAATAAGAAGCTTTAAATATAATCTTGGCTAGATTTTCAAATTATGTCTGCATAAAGCTTTTGAAGAGCATATTTAAATACTTTGTTTTCCACCTGTGTTGCTGCTCATAGCTACAATTCCAATAGAAATTTGCTACTAAACAGAATTGATATACTGAATAAGAGTAGTTGGGTAAGGTCAGGTTATGAACACTAAGCTGATGCTTCACATCTGTGAAATCTGTACCTGCACAGATTTTGTCACTGCATTCATAAAAATAGCTTGTAATCATCTTTTAATGTTTCCACTGGAATTACCTGCTTTGTATATATTATTATTAAGCACTTATGTCTAATATGTCACTAGGGACATCTTGATGACTACCTACAGTAACTTCAATACGAATAGTCTTCTGCTATTATAGATACTTTGATTGCAGCAGGCTTTACTTACATTGTCACCCAAGAGTTCATAGATAGTGTCTCTTGTGAATATAAAGTAAATACGAAGAGAAAGTTCCTTACAGTAAGTAGAGGCAAAAACACAATATGAAGGGGTTAGAAGAAGTGAGGCTTCATAGTACGTGAATGAGAATGGCACTTCCATATTGGGCAGTTGCAAAGATTCAGTTAATTACTTGTTCAGCTTGCATCACTTGTTCAGCTTTAATCTTCTCAGTTGAGTCTTAATCTGCATTTTCTAATGAAAAAGATGCACAAATTCAATGTAATTGTGTAGCATATTTGTTCTTATTTTTTAATTAAATGCCTCATGTTTTTTAATCTTTTATGAAGTGCTGTTTGAAAAGGAACACCTGGAAAAGACAGCATCTTATTTACCAAACAGCTTTGTACTAGAAGGAGCAATTTGCTAAAACTACCTAACCAATAGTTGTCTATTTTATCTTCAGTATTTGGTGTGTATCTTTGGAGGCTGTTGTTTATTTAGTTTGCACCAGTCTTGGTGAAACAACGCCAAAATACATCTGAAGTGTGCCTGTGCTGGAGCCTTCAGTGAGGATTCCTTTGGCAGTCCTCGGGCTCACACCAACAGGCAGTCAGGGCTGGGCATGAAAAGCAGTGCATAAAAAGAAAGTTAAAAGATTCTTTGCAAGGTAGTAGACTTTTTTTTCAGCTTTTCATTGTGCAACAGCTGCTTGTTTTTGTAGCTATCTTGACAATGAATGAATTGCTTGTATTGTTCTTCATTTGTATGGTATCATTTCCTTAAACCACCATTGCCTTAGGCTGCCCCTGCGTGCCACTCTTAGACAGGAAGGTAGGATTGTGGTACAGCTTATAAAGTTCCAGGAGGAATGGATCCCACTGGTTACAGGAGCCGCTCCTGATTTATATGATTGACTGGATTATTTTGCAACTAAAGCATTCATACCATCTTCCTCTTTCACTGAATCACAGAATGGCTGAGCTTGGAAGGGGCCTCTGGGGGTCGTCTTGCCCAGCCTCCCTGCTCAGGCAGAGCCACCTCAAGCATTCACATTAAATACATTTTAAAGAAGTTGTTCCTGACAGGCTTATTAGGAAGTAATTACACACAGGTACTGTTTTTCTTGGAATTATCCTGAAGAGGAAAAATCCAACCCAAACCAAAACCCAAAAATCACAGCATTAGCCTTAATAATATTGCTTCTATGCCAGCCTAAAAAGAACCATTCGTCTCTATTTGAACCGTACTGTACTGGATTAGTAAAAATTAGTATGAAGTTAACTTCACGCTTTCATATTTTACCATATTCTCTGTCTGTTGTTTTGTCAGAGGGATTATGCAATGACAGAAAAGCAGTTTTTAATATTTTAGGACAGAGTGAGCTGAACATCTTCACACCTTTTAGTCTACAAATACTAAGAGTGTTTCTGTCTGTGAAGTACTAGGAAGAGCTTTGAGGATTTATATACCAGTTGTGCTAAAACACTGTAGGTGTTGCAATGAAATCAAATAAATGCTAACTGTGACAAGTTACGTCCTTCATCACTTTGTAATTGAAATGAAATGAAAACTGAGATTTTTACTTTAGCACAGGGTTGAGTAAAAGTTGCCATAGAGAACCAGAGTGTTTGTGGAGTAGGTTCCTGTCTTGGAATATCTCTGTAGTTTGTTTTTTCCTTGTTTTTTGTTTGGTTTTTTTCCCCAAATGGAGCACCAAGTATAAGTAAATGCAGGAAGACACACTTAATGTATTTTTATTTAAAATTTTTTCTATGTTATTTTTAATGAAAAAAAATTAAAAAGAAATAATGAGTTTTCTAACGTAAGGATTTATTTTCATATTATATCTCTTAGGGCTTAACATAACTTTTCCTTGTTTTCTCTCATGTCTCTCCTCTACCAGAACACTTGAAGAAAATGTCTATAAAATTGCTATTTCTTTGGCTCAGCGATACAATGTTCCACTTTGGGAAGTTTACATGACCCATCTGGAATTTTTATTCACTGACAGTGGGTAAGTTGTCTCCTCTGCAAATGCACATACAATTCTGTTGCACAGAAATAAATGCTAACGTGTGACAGAATTGAATTATATTGCGGGTGGAGTTTGGGTTGTGTGTTCATTTGTCTTGTGTTGGGTTAGTATGGGAATTTTTGTCTTTTCCATGTAATGCCTTTGTAACTGGCTGTGAAAATCAGTGTTGCAGGCAAGGTTAAAAGTCTGTATGTGTCTTACAGTTCTTCAGAGTATTCCATGACTT
Organism: Melanocharis versteri; assembly: GCA_013397845.1. Taxonomy (NCBI): domain Eukaryota; kingdom Metazoa; phylum Chordata; class Aves; order Passeriformes; family Melanocharitidae; genus Melanocharis; species Melanocharis versteri. Next base: position 107,786 of record VZTG01000844.1, on the reverse strand, counting down.
TTCTTTGAGTGTTCAGGTTTCCACAAGTTTGAATGTTTAGTTTTCTCTTCCAGTAGCAACTTACCTTGTAGTTACTCTTAGAGTCCCTGTAATATGTCCTGAAACCTGATAGTTTCTCTACTTTTTAAAGAGTTTTTGCTATTTATTGACCTCTATTCTACATAATAGAGTAAATAAATATATTGGAGCTCCCTATTCACATTGTGCATCTGTTCATCTCAGTTTCATTTTTTGATAGAAGCGTGCTTTTTCTTTTAACAATGTTTTACTGAAACTCTTCTAGCCGACAAGATTATAGCAGACCAGACCTGGCACTGGTATAGCTTATAGTTTCTATTCCAAAGTGGCTCCAGGGCCTTTATTTGTTAATTAATTTATTTATTTTAGCCTCTTACATCTTGTCAGTCAGGCACTTTTTGCCTACTGAAAGATGAATAAACCCATTTGATGGAAGACTGAGCTACTTGCCTGAATAGCATGTGCAGACGACAGTGATGTAGAGCTCCCTGTGAAATGCAGCAGCTCTTGTCTACTGTTCTGACAGACATGATCAAATTAGTTTGGTTTGTTTCAAGTGTTAAATTCTTAAAGCACCTTTAGCTTGCAGCAGTGTTTGTACCTCTCTTAACATAAACTATTAATTAAAAAGCATTAAAACATTTTATAAAACATGAGGGATAAAAAACAAAGCTTGGTGAATTATCTGAAGAAGATGAAATAATGTTCTGAGATTTTCTTCGCTTCCTCCAGAAAACAGAGAAGTCATATCCTCTAAATTTTGATGCTGCTAAATTATTTACTGCTTTAAACAAAACAGGCAGTCAGGATATAAACATGGCAACACTGGGGTGAATGTGAAAGAGCCAGCTGCCTTCTCTGGGAATAGAGTATTACCTGAGGTGTTTTGCAACAGTTTTCTATCATTTTCTTTGTTTTTGTCTTCCTTGAGTTAGTGTTCGTAGAATGCTGAAATCACTGAAGTACAGAGTAACCATATTTTCCCTAGTGAAATTCAAAAAAAGTCTTAAAAGTTGATGTATAATAGCATAATATGCTGCTGAGTGCGTTTTTGTTGTATCATAATCTCATTTTAAAATTGATTGACAGCATATGACCATTACAGTATATTTGAGGCTTGAGATTATGGCATTAATAATACATGTTTCATTATGAATTCGTTTTGAACTGAAAAGAAGTTTATTCTAAGACCTAATCTCTTTAACCAAATATGCAGTATTTCTATAAGCCACTTTACATAGGAAGAAGCTCAGAAGAGCTTCATAGTTTGTCTTAACAATTTGTGTTAACTATTTCTTTGATTAATTGATGACAAAGAAATATGACTTTTTTGTGGAATATGAGTCTGAAAATGGTTCAGAATGACACTTAAAAAAATTAAATGGGAAGGTATTTCTTTTGAAGAATCTGATCACATTTGATTATTAAAACTCTATAAAATGCAATTTATGATTTCAGCAACACGAAATTTTGTTTGTCTATCACAGAACTTCTTGTTCCAGAATCTTTCTGAACAACACCATAAACTCTTCCTATCCACAGTCATCCCTGCCCTAAAAACTCAAAGCAAACATCTGCCAGTCTTGTTCATATAATTTAGTGCTCAACTAGCCTTTAGTTTGAACTTTGCATATGAACACAAAAAAATAGTCAGATCACAGTCTTGAAATACATCAGGTCCAAGTGTCTGCTTTCCCTGATATGAAGAGCAAATGGTACTTTATTTCCATTAATATCATACTTGTTTTCATTAATATTGTAGGAAAATTAACAAATAAGAAGAATATATAGAATAAAAAGAATGCTTGCAATGTTAACAATCTTGGGAAGGTTGTAGGTCTAAGAATAACTCAAAAAATATCTTATTCTCCCTAAGAAATCAGTTAATTTTTAAACTGAGAAGGTTGTGTTTGTGGTGTTTGCTGTAACAAAATAGTTTTTAAGAATGAAACTGAGACATTTTACTTGGGTATTAAAGAGAAACACTAACTTATAGCATGTATACTTGAGGGAAAAAATGATGAAATTTTAATTTAATCAGTTTTAAAGGTAGAGGAGAATCAAATGGTATTAGAAGACATCAGATTTTCAAATGCAATGTACTATCTAATGTGCCATATGATTGGACTCTGGGGAGACTGAAGGTAGGAATCATCTGTAGGTTACTTCTTTAGCCAGATTTATGTAAAACTTTCAGTTGAGAAAGATAAAAACTTAAGATGATGTGCACCCATTTTTCTCCCAGCTGAGGGAAAAAGGAGTGATTATCATTTATTTAGTCAGCCAGAGGTGTCTGAATTCATGCTGTGAAAGACCTAATGTATTCTTTTCAAAATATTCGGGAAAGAATTTCTTGAAACAGTGAGACTGACTGAGGTCAACCCAAGGCTTACTGATATTTTCATAAGCTTTCGTGGATGACAATTTGAGAAGCAACTTGGTAAACTGTCAAAGTGTCCTAAGCATCAATAATAGTGTCAAATAGATTAATTGCTGGGCAAGAGCCAGTTTTCAGTGATAATATCTCTCAAGGTGTGCACAGGTACTCATCAACTACAGAAAATAGAATGTAATGGATTGGGAAAACTTCTGTCTGGGCAATAGGATCTTCGAGCATCATTCAGCCAGAAAGTGGTTGGTTCGTTTGTTTAATAAAGTCTTACTTTACACATATCCTGGATGTACTTTTCCTTTTACATGTAGCTATACTCGCAGATGTGAAATCCTTCTTTGAATTCCACTTCAATATGCATAACCCTTAATCTGCATGTCCAAGTCAACAGATAACAGGATCAGAAAATACAAGAGTTGCTTAGCTTCTGTTTATAAAGTGTACAATTATCTAAATATTTGTGAATGAGGCCTTAAAGAGAGGAAAGGATTGTCCTGACTCCCCGCTGTGCAGCTCTGGGAGTCTTTCATGGCACATCCAGGCCTTTAAGCAAAAGTTATTTCTGAATACAGGTTATCGACTCTGGAAATAGAAGAAAGAGCACAAAGTCTTGGTCTGTTTGAGACTTTGAAAACCAGTCCTGAAACCTTTCATGAACATATGGCTAAATATGTTTACCCAAGTATTGAAGGCCAAGATCACCAGCGGTTGCTTTACTATTTTACACTTCTGGAAAACTGTGGTTGCTCAGAAGTGGTGAACCATACTCTGAAACCTGAAACTCACATCCGACTCCTGAAAAAATTCAAAGCAGTTGCCCCAGGTAGGAAAGTACCTGTTTGTTTTCTTCATAGCTGTATTTATTATTATGTTGTGTAAGTATTGGTGTGATTATGCTTTGCTAGTTTATGTTGTCCAGGTAATTGTTTTTTACTGTGAGCATAGGAGATGAATACAATTAATATAGGTGTAAGTTCCTCCTCTTTGTTTTACTGGAAACTTTTTTGATCACAGCAAGAAAAATCTATTTAAGAACAGGTTTCTGTTAGTGATACAAGTTAAAATTACTGTCAATATTTCATAGTGAATTTTTAAATGGAAAATATCAAGTTCATAGAGTATATTTTTTAACACTACAAGTTTAACATGAATATTCTCAAAGGACTTAATATAGTTTACCTTTCAGGAGTCTGAATTACAAAATGTGTTAGAGGCTTAATGCATTTTGTGTGTTTGTCTTAGAGAGGATATTTTATTGTTATGTTTTACCCTTGATGTTACCTTTTGCTTTTCCAGAATTACAGCATTGTTTGTAGTCCTACATTTTCAGGCAATTACTGTAAAATACTCTGCTGCTAAGGACTCTGAAATTTTGAACACTACTTTCAATTTGCTTGTTAGTTGGATGCTATCTTGAATTTTAGTTTTACAACTCCAAATCCAGTTTCAGAATGAATAATACTCACTGTATGGCATTACCTCCTGTGGGGATGAATTAATTGTTCAATACTGGAACTTCATGTGTATTGGACAGTAACTTTACTACAGAGTTTGGAGAGATAGTGCATATGAATTCATGTATTGCAGGAAGAAAAAAGTCAATAATTTGTTTTGGAGAGGAGGGATAACCTTCAGTTCTTATTGATCTTGTTCAACACTCAAGTTCTATGATGCTTGCCAAAATAAAATCTGCTAAGAAACCATTGTTTACCTCCAAAGCTATTAATTAAAAAAAAAAAAAAAGAGTCCTGGGACCATGTATCAGACATAAATTAGTCACTTTGTATGGTAACACCCTTAATCAAAATTCTCAGTGTTCAGCATAGTTTAGAGATAGGAGTCAAGGAACAACATTTAAATATTTATAGGGGTTGCAGGCCCCAAGTATTTGAATAAGAACATGTCAATAAAAGTCAGTTATCTTAGGAATTATATGCAAAGAGAATAAAATAGTATCATTCCTATAAATATTTTTGTTGTTGCTAAATAAATTTGCAAGGGTGTTCTTCCTCTAGGAACCAAAGTAGTATCATGACTCTTGATTGTATAAATATTGATGTAAATGGATCTACATGTCCTATCTCTAGCTGACCTTATTTAGTTTAATTGTAGCTAGTGCCTTGCACTAAGTGGCAAGTACCTGTTGTTACATGATCAGAATACATATTTTAAATTAAGACTTATGCCTTGACTTGCATGAGGTTTTCTCGGGTTTATATTTAAATTCTAGCATGATTCTATATGCTATATGTATGTTCTTGCTTCTTTGAAAAATCTGCTTTTTTTTAGATTGTATCATAGAATCACAGAACAGTTGGGGTTGGAAGAGACTTAAAAGATAATCCAGTTGCAACCCCCTGCCATAGACAGGGACACCTTCCACTTGACCAGCTTGCTCAGATTCCCATCCAACCTGGCCTTAAAGAGTTCCAGGGATGGGGCATCCACAACTTCTCTGGGCAACCTCTTCCAGTTTCTAACCACCCTCACAGTGAAGAATTTCTTCCATAGATCTAGTCTAAATCTGCCCTCTTTCAGTTTAAACCCATTCCCCCTTGTTGGATCGATACGTAATGTTAAAATATGTGTCATGGATTGAGAGATTTCACATGCACCAAGACATCATAAAATCACAGTCTGTCAGTATATATGTTTGTAAAAGAGGATGGGCTAGAGTCTTTTTAGTTCTGCAGATACAGGTGTGTTCATTATTTCACGTGTAATTGTGGAGTGTGAGTACGTTTAATTATTAATAACTTTCACCTCTTTCTCCTTCTGTCACTAGGTCTTAATTACAAAAAACTAACAGATGAAAATGAAAACCCTCTGGAAGCACTGGAGCCCATCCTTACAAGTCAAAATATCTTATCTATTTCCAAACTGGCTCCCAAAATTCCTAAAAAAGATGGTGGCATGCTGTCACCAAGTTCTATTTATGCTGTCTGGTTACAAAAACTTTTTTGGAATGGTGATCACCATCTCATTAAAAAAATACCAGAAACCATGGATGAGTGGCTACATGCATATGATATGTGTTCAAAATACTTTGATAGACTTGATCCAGATGATATTGTTACTTTCATTGATGAAATTACTTTTTCTTCCAAAGCTGTCACAAAGGTAAGCAGATATTTTTTAAGAATTCTAGTCTTCAGGTGAAGCATATAGTATATGAGTTCAATATAGTATCAAGAAGAAAGTCTCAGTAAATGTTGTATTTTTCATTTTACAATATTTAAAGATAAATTTGTAAACTTATCTTGCTCCACCTACTTTTTTTTATGACTGCCAGTATGAAAAAAAGGGATTTTTATTCGGTTAGGTGAGGTAGCTCTGTGGGTATGAGAGTTTTGATGGAACCCCAAAGTCCCTGTGTTCTCACTCAACAGAGAATAAGATATTGTGTATTTCATAGACTCATGGAGTAGTTTGGGTTAGAAGAGGCCTTAAAGACCATCTAGTTCCAGCTTCCTTGCCATGGAGGGTTTCTGCATTTCTTCCATATATCTAATCTAATATAAACCTGCCCTCTTTCATTTGAAGCCATCCCCCTTGTCCTGTCACCACACACCCTTTGGAAAGCTCTCATGCAGGCCTCCTTTAGGTGCTTAAAGGCTGCTCTAAAATCTTCCCAGAGCCTTCTCCTCTCCTTACTGAACAGCCTCAGCTCTCTCAGCCTGCCTTCATAGGAGAGGTGTTCCAGCCTTCTGAGCATCTTTATGGCCTGCACTGGGCTCAGTCATTCCCACTGCCCCTGTCTTTGACGCAGATATTAAACAGTGCCAGTCCCAGTACCGACCCCTCAGGAATGCCCCTGGTCAGTGCTCTCCACTTTGGCATTGCACTCTTACTGCAGCTCCTTATATGCAGCCAACCCAGCCAATTCTTCATCCTCTAAGTGGTCCATCTGTCACATCCATCTCTCCAGTCTGTATGTCGTGCAGAACACTGTCAAATGCTTTGCACCAGTCCAGGTAGGTGATGCCAGTTGCTCTTTCTTCATCTACCAATTCTGCAGCGTTGTCATAGAAAGCTACCAGATTTGTCAGGCATAATATGCCCTGAGTGAAGCTTTCTTTTATCACCAATACACCTACAGAAGCTTTTCTTGTAGCCCTTGGCATCCCTGGCAAGATTTAGTTCTAGCAGTGCTTTAGCTTTCCTAACCTGATGCTGGGCTGCTGGGACAGTTCCTCTGTATGCCTCACAGGGTACCTGTCCTTGTTCCACTCTCTGTAGGCTTCCTTTTTTTGTGTTTTGGGTTTTTATAGGAGCTCCTTGTGCACCTACAGAGACCTCCTAGCATTTTTGCTTGACTTCTTTATTGGGATACATTGCTCCTGAGCTTGGAGGAGGCTGTCCTTCCGTATCAACCAGCCTTTTTGGGTTACTCTTTGGTATCCTTGGTACTCTACCAGGCAAATCCCTGAAGAGATCAAAGTCTGCTCTCCTGAAGTCCAGAGCAGTGAACTTGCTATGCACACTCCTCATTGCACTAAGCATCTTCATGGCCCAGGCTGCTCTCCGCTTCACATCTCTCCCCAGTCCTTCCTTGCTGGTGAGAACAAGTTCCAGCATAGCACCTCTCCTAGTTGATTCCTGTATGACTTGGAGAAGGATGTTGTCATCAGTGCACTCCAGGAGCCTCCTGGGTTGCCTGTGCCCTGTTGTGTTGTCCCTCCACCAGATACTGGGGTGGTTGTATTTATTTACTTGTGCTCATCCTAAAATTCATTGTGCCACAGGCTTGTGCTTAGTACCAGGCTTTCGCATTCAGAATAAGATGTTCCAGAGAGAAAGTATTCTGGCCCAATGCATGTGGTTTCTAAGCACTGTAATAATATAAATTATAAACTCTGTTATAATCTCCATCTGGCTGAAAACCTGGCTTTGAAAGAATGTACTTTTATGTGTGTAACATATATTATCAGATCTGGAGTTTCTTTTTGCCCAGTGAAACCTACTTGCAAGGATATTTTTAGCATAAAGTTTTACCCATGCTTTCTTATGTATTTTTACTGTGACACAGAAAAGATAAATGAGATTTCTTAGATACTACCCTATTAAAAGATCTAGAGATGTCTTCACTAACTTTATTTGAAATGAAAAGGTGATAAAGTGTCCAGGGGTTTTTTGTGTGCATCTTCTTTATTTTGGTTTGTGACAATTTTTCTGAGGTATTTATTCACCATGTTTAATGAGGGGAATTTCAGTTTGTTCTCTCTTTGAATACTGTTTTAATGTTCCCACAATATTAGTATAGGTTTATTAGAACCCATCTAACCTGTATCTATATCAGAATTTGGTGGAAAAAAATGCTAGCTGGGAAAATAAGAAACTGTCAGCACAAAAATTTTGCTGTTATCTGACTGTCATGGTAGACCAGCATGTTTTATCACTAGTTCCATCAGCTGTCTCTGAAGCCTTTTTAACAGAACTACCATCTTGGCTTAGGTGTTTTGATCCCTTTTATCTCATAAAGGTACTTTTTCATGCTTATGAGCAAAGATTGAGACTTATCCTGGGATCTTAATTGGCAGACTTGACCCTGGACTGAGGTAGCAAGGGCATGACTTGCCTAATGAGAAGGAAATACTGTCTTTACGTATGCTCACTGGTAGTGACTACTTGAAACTCTTGCTTTGTGATGTGTCTGGGGCATTTCAAGGTTATTTCTCATTTATTCCAGTTGAATGGTACAGGGAGAGAGTGGATATCCTCCGCTGTGTGTCTGTTTTGAAACACATTGATTATTTTTCTCTGTTTCTGTCTGTTTCTGTTCAGGTTTCTCATACGTTTTCTCTACTCTCTTGAGAGTAGAGAGTAGGAGTAGCATGAAAGAAATACTGATGGCAAGATGACTGTGGTTTGTGGTTAGGCAGAATTTTGTAGTAGAGACCTGTTAGCTTTTTGGCCATGAAATATGCTCAGGAAGTGCTTGAAACAGTTGGTCAAATCATCTAATGTGCCATGCAGTGGGTTTGGGATTGAAACAGATGTTTAACCAGCTTGCAACTAGTTTTGCCTCAGGATCCCATTCAGTTTTCAAGTAGAATTGTACAATGAGAAATTATCATTGTAGACCCTGGAAACTTACCTCTGAGGTCTCTTTCCTGTGCCTTTCATCTGAAAAATGCTTCATACATAAAAGCTGCCTCTTGGCTTGCATCTGTTACTTAAATTTTGTGTGTTCCGAGGCTGCCCTGGTCATATGCTCGCTCTTTTAATCTCTAATTCAGCCCTTTCTTCCCAGCGTAGTTCTATGGCCAAATAATTTGCTATATCAGTTTCCTATTCCTGTAACAGATGCACATTTAGGTATTTCATGGAAGTGCTGATACTTAGTCAGAATGCAAAAAAACATGGTCATTATCATGAAATAATCTGTACTGTCACTGAGACAGCTTAGCTTTCTCACGTAGAGGAAATTTGAGAGGAAGCTTAAAGTGAGATAGTGAAGTGGGTGTTCTAGGAGTGATAAGAGGTGAATTGGCAAAAACCCCCAAAAAAACAAATGTTGCATACCCTCTCAGCTCTCTTCCACTCCTTCAAAATGTCAGAAGGGGAAGGTGGGAAAAGAGAGAGAGAGAGTATTCCAGGGAGATGATGAGATGCACTCCACTGTTACTCTTGTGGAACAGTATCTCCATCGAAAAGCTCCTTTTGGTCAGAAACAGCCGAGAAAAGTCTCAGGTGCTGAGGGGTAATGGGACATTGGCTACACAGCAGTGTAGGCTTCGTGAATTCAGCTTCAGAGGTACCATTGCTGTTGTCGCCATGTGGGAACTTAGGAAACAGACATCAGAATATCTCCCGCTGTTCCAGTGTGTCAGTAGAAGTAAGGAGAGGCGGTGATGAGCCAGCAAAGCAATAGGCAGCTGCTTCTCCTTGTGTGCCACTTGGATATGGCAGAGAATGTGGGAGCAGAATGCGTAATACACAAAAGGGAATGGAAACAGGGGTTTAGTGCTGGCTTCTGCAACTCCTTGTTCTTCCTGACAGAGACAGGAATGTGGTGGGCTTTGACAGAGGCCCTTTTATTCACCAGTTCCTTTCCACAAGCTCTTTGTTTTAGCTTTCTTGTGAATTGGGCCAGCAGTGACTGAATGAGAAGGTGGATGGATGAGCAGTGCTTGACTGGGCAAAGGGATTGAGAGAATGTCTAAATTGGAGAAATTTGCGCTTACGAAAAGGCAGCTAACAGTGTTACACTGACTGTAGTTCATGATGTGATGCAGTTTTAGGTACTTTTAGCTCTAAGAGGCCAGGGATTCTTTTCTTTCCCATGTGTTTTGCAATCAGTAGAAGTGAGTTACCACCTGGAAGATAAGATTCAGTTCCAAGCCTTAAGGGTTGATAGAAGTGGTGACATTGTGTGGTGGGAGCTGTGTGAGCAGAGATGCATCATAGTGGGACTTTAATAAATCATAGACCCAAAGTAACATGTTTAGTGTAGTTGAAGAAGGTAAAAATTGATGCAGTATTTTTTTGTGTTTGTGGTAAATGAAACAGGCAAAGACCTTAATGCTTTATCAGTACCTTTCTCACACATTGAAGGACTGAAGTATTGATCCCCTGACCACGGAAGCTCACTGCTGCAAGCAGTTGAGAAGGTTCCTGCTTGTGAAACTTCTACTCAGAAATGCTTTTAACTCTGTATAACTATTTAAGTCTTTCTGACGAAATAATAAATCATTCTATCTCTGTAGTGTTCAGAATAGGCTATTCACGTGTATGGGACAGATTTCTTCCTATAAGGGAGATATTCCAAATATTCATTGGAACGACTGCTTGTATTTTTGCATGCATTTTGAATCTGTCATCTTTTTTCCCAGCAGCTCTGTTTTCTTTTAAATAATACTGATGTCATAGATTCTTAATTACAGCAATGATCATATCAACTTTTTATCGTGATGATTTCCCATTTGTTACTGTTTCTGTAATCTTTGTGAAGCGTTTTAGATAATTTGGGGATTTTTTTTTTTTAAAATTCCTTCATTGCCAGCATTTTGTTCATTGTGCTAGGGAGTTGGTTATGTCTTCAAAGAACCATCTGTTTCAGAGCTTATAGGTCATTGCCCTGATGGTTTTTCGATTAGCAGTACTCTGGAAAAAAGCCTAGCACAACAAAAACACTACTGAAAACAATCTTTTTTATTCACTGTGTTTTATTGAACACACACTACAAATGGAGATTGGCACAATATATTGATTAGAAAGAAAAGGCTACAGCTTAAGATAGGAAAAGCAGAATAAAAAGCAGTGGTATCATCACTAGATTTTCTGTAGAGAAAGAGAAGCTGAAATTTTCCTTACATGGGTACTTCCTTGCAGCCTTCCATAGACTCAGCCACATTCTTTCAGACTACAGCTGATGACATTTTTTGTTTAACATTACATCTTTTATAACTTCCTTTCCAAATTCTGATTTAAAAGAACTTTTCTTGCTAGTGATTTTAGTTGAAAGGTTGACTTATTTTCTCTGAGTCAGTCATATTCTTTTGACCATTTACTTTTCTTTTTTGCTTCCTCAAGCAGGAATACATTGTCCATATTTTGACCACATACCAAACAGGTGTGGAATTGTAACCTGTTACAACTGGATATTAACCTGCATCACATTCTTGACTTTCAAGACACTAGATTCTGTTTGAAATACATGTGTAAAAAAAAGCTCAGTTTAAAAAAAAAAAAAAAAAGAGCCCAGAATATTGTTCACTATCTTTTGTCTGGCTGATTGACTTAGATACAGAAATGCTGTATAAAACACTAAGGAAAAAGACAGGGCATGACATTGCCTGAAGGTGTACAAGAAATGTTCTTACATAGCGTGACTGTATTCAGATGTTACTTTTTGAAGTTTAAAACTTCATTTTATCACTTTTTATCACTGTGCTCCAGTTCAGTCCGTTTGCCTTGCCTGACCTTGTTTTGTTCAAGGGTATTGACAGTACTTCTTTTTCTAGTATCAGTACAAGGTACTTTCTTGTGCCTTTCATTTATATAGTTATTTTAATTAAATCTGCTTCGAGAGTGCATAATAGGAAACTTCACTAATAATATCTTTTCTTTAGCTGGTTCCTTACATACATTTAAACTTTTTCCAGGTTAATTTTACAGGGTCTGGTAGGAATGAAGTTATCTTTCATCCTAGTAGCCTCAGTGGGACTGTGCTTTGGATTTGTGGCTGAAACAGTGTTGATTCTGCACTAGGATTTTGACTTGCAGGGCACTACTTGTACAGTGTCAAGGCTTAATTTTTATCTCAACACCTCAGCCCTGAGTAGGCCACAAGGAGGCAAAAAAATGGTCAAGGGACACAGCCAGGATAGCTGACCTGGACTGACCAGAGGTGCATTCTGTGCCATCTAGTGTCATGCTCAGTGGTAGCAAACAAAGAGTTGGATAAGATTAGAGGAATGGAGCTCCTCTCCTATGAGGAAAGACTGAAAGAATTGGGATTGTAACCTAATTGTGGCCTTCCAGTACCAGAAGGAAACCCACAAGAAAGATGGAGAGAGACAAGAGCTTGTACTGACAGGACAAGTGGGAATGGCTTCCAACTGGAGAGTAGGTGTAGATCGGACAACCAGCTTTCCTAATGTCTAGAGAAGCTGTGGATGCCCCATCCCTGGATGTGTTCAAGACCATGTTGGACAGGACTTTAAGCAATCTGGTCTAATGGAAGGTGGCCCTGTCCAAGGTGAGGGAGTTGGAACTCGGTGATCTCTAAGGTCCCTTCCAACCCAGGCCATTCTATGATTCTGTGATTTGGCGGCAGATACAGGAACTGGACCCAGCTGTTTCATCTGAACATCAAAACCCAGTTTTCATTACGAAGGTGACTGAACACTGGCACAAGTTGCACAGAGGGGTTGTTGAGTCCTCCCACATTGGAGATATTCAGGACCCACCTTAACGTGGTCCTTGGTGGCTGGCTCTAGGTGGCTCTGTTTAAGCAGATGCTCTCTGGAGGCCCCTTCCAACCATTCTGTTTCAGTGTTGCTGGGATCTCAGGTTCCTGTGGCATTAAGAGGAGTGGAGCTGTTTCCATAATCTCACACTTGCATGTTAATCACTGGCAATAAGAGTAGCAGGGTCAACATCCTCACGTGCAAGTAAATGTTACTCATACTATACTTCAAGAAATACTTATATACTCTGAGGAGAATGGGCTTATAAGATGAGTTTTTACCCTGAGGAGTAAAATCTGTTGAGGTGAAATAGTATGTGATGTTCTTTGGTTTGAAAAGAGATTTTTAGGATTTTTTTATTACACATTATAGCCTATAGATTTAAAAATCATCTTAAACTGTAAAAGCTTTTTAAATATAAAACTTCACTTCATATGCAAACAAAGCTTGAACTAACCCCTAAGCTACATTTTTATCACTGGCTCTGATACCAAATCTCATTACTGAAGCTGACTAGAAGTACGGAGGAGAGTTATTCATGGTTTGGAATAAAATAACCAGAGAAATGATATGTTCATAGTGCTACATTTTGGCACTATGCAAATGTGAATGCAAAATTAAAATAGACTTGGGGAAAACCTGTATTTTCTTCTTTCTTTTTTTTTAATGTGAATGCTTTATTCTGCATGTGCTTATGGCATCATGACTTCTAAACTGCCAGTATATTGACACTGTTCTCCAGGATATAAGTTAGATGGAATACTTAAATCATTTGCCTTTTGCATCTCTCTTAATTGCATTTTGAACATTAGAATGTACACTAGAAGAGGAAAAATGAAACAAGTGGCTGTTTTCTTCTTTTCATCGTGTTTACAAAATGGAGATATAAATCCAGATGTGGTTGTTAGATTTTAATGTGATGTGGAGACTGAACTTTTCCTTGCTTCGAGTAAAACCTGATATCGAGACCTTGTTCACAGTAACAAACTCAGTTACTTTGAGTGGGAATGGAACTGTGTTGCATTTGAAACTATATGGTAAAATTCCCTTTGCATTGTGTTAAAACTGGCAATTTTTTTTTAGCTCTGACAATAATATCCACTCATTTTGCTTTCATCATTAAAAATATCCAATGGACCATTAGTGTGGTTCACAGTAACAGCACAAAAAGTAAAAAGTAAATTCTGCATCTTTCACTTGTGACTTTTTATCTAGAGAAGAGGGGGAAAGTATGTAAACTGCAAAATGTTCCACTAAATAATGCTCATCAAATTTTTTATGGCTTTACAAGTAGCTAGTTTAATTCATGATGTAAACATCTCTTGGACTTTGTATGAACAACGCTTTATCAGTTTAGTCGCCCTCTTTTATGATAATTCATCTTATTTCCTATTCACTGTGTCATAGAGATTTAAGCTTTTTTTTCTATTTCTTGTGTATTTCAACTGTACTTGAAGTTACAAATTAACAAATTATACATGGATGTCTAAAATCATACTTCAGACTTTGTTTTGGACTTACAGCTGAAGCTGTGTCTTTCCTGAAACAGGAAAGTCAGACTTTGTTTCAGTTTAATGCCTAGATCCATCTAATCATGCAGGTCTTTAAAAGTACTATACAGTTACAATTTTGTATAGCTTGGGCTACAAATAGGTTGATTTTAAAATTCTAAATTCTCCTGGTTTTTTCTGCTTATGGTTATTGTCTTTGAGATACATTTTAAACAGTGGTCTAAACCTGACGAAAGTAACCTTAAGTGAGTTACCAGTCAGTCTTGTAAAGCGATTCTCAGACATCTCTCAGTAAAGAATTAAAAATCAAAGACTATAAGGTGGCAGTCTATAAAAATAATAAATATTATTAGGAAAATAAGTTCATATGGTTTAAAATTAACAAGAGTCAATAAAAAGATAGGTAAAAAGAAGGAGGACAGCAGAAGAAACTAGTGCAATACTGATCACTTAAATAAACGACGAGTTAGAAATAAAGTTGTTTCCCATTAAATACTTCATTTAGTTTTATGCTGTGTTGTGGAGCAGTGGTGCCACCTGACCTCTTGGCATTGCAGTAATACAAATGGTAGTGTACAGGTAATGAATGAATGAATAATTGAGCAATCTTTTTCAGCTGCCGGTTGAAGCCAGGATAGACGTGACTAAGAGGGCTATTAAGGCAGTCAAACATCTTTCTGAGAAGTCAAGAAAAAAAACTTCAGATAATGACATGAAAGATGCTGAAAACCCATCTGCTGCTTATGAAGAAACTCTGAATCACTTGCAACAATCTCTTGCTCATCTGGAAACACTCACTCACAGTTTTATCACATATTTGAAAAGCAGCGAACAGGTAATGATTACTGATCAAGTGCTTGCTTTGAGTGCTACCATGACTCACAGTGATAGACATCAATCTTCTGTCTTATTTTATTAATGTTTTCTACCTTTGCTTTTGTTGACCTGGGCTTTGAAAATTCAGTTCCATCAATCTTTTCTGTTTCTCAGTAGGTGTTAATTCCTAGCAGAAAGGGAGACTGATACAGCCCTGTAAATAAGGAGTACACTGATGAGTGTTCCAAAAATTATCTGTTCACAGGATGCACTACAGAAGTATGGCTATTTATATGACCTGTCAAGGTCGGACAAAGGAAAAATCCATGAGCAAGCAGTAGCCATGTGTATAGATGGTCAGCCCCTGGACATGGTGCAGCAGTTGTTACAAGTGGCTGTTGGAGATCTAGGCCTTTCTCCCCAGGATATTGTCCAATGTGCTGTTAAAAAAATTGTAGGTATATTAAGGTAAGTATGCTTCCTTAATTAAGCTCAAAAATCTTTTTTCTGGGTTTTTGGAAGGTTTTTTGTGGTTGATTGGGTTGGTGTGTTGGTTTTTGTTTGTTTGGTCTGTTTTGTTGATTTGTAGTGAGTACTTGCTTGGTTTTAATGTCTGGATTTTTCAGAAAATTAAGCAGTAATAGGAGAGTTCTTAGATTGATTGTGCTTCTCTTTACCTATAATTTCATATTTAGTCATATTTTTCTGAGTTTAGGAAGTCTGAGCAATTTGAACAAAGACAGACAGAGCTTATCCTGTTCACTGGTGCTTTTTTAGTTAAAAGCATTAGCTTTACAGCATTGTTCCATTATGTGTGTGTGCCCTTGTGAATTTTTGTGAAATTTACAGCAGCACAACACAGAAGCAACACTTCCTTCTTAAACAGAGTTAAAAGGCATGTTTATTGGAAATGGGAACTCATGCAGGCATTTGGGCAGCAGAGGCTTAGTAATGGCTTCTGCCACAACAGTGTGTCCTACCAGAAGTCATACAATTTCAGTCTTTGGAGTAACTTGCTGAACCATTTCTGGGAGCTGTTTTTTTTTGTGCTGGTTGGTTTGGTTCATTAAAAATATTTTATTCCCCCTCATTTTTTTAAGGGGGTTGGGGGGGAGCAGGGGAGGATAATTTTATATCATCCATTATAAATTGAACAGAGACTTCTCATTTAACTATTCATACAAAACTCTCCTCTGAAGTATTTCTGTTTCAAAGAGATACATGCCACAAGTATGAAAGAGTATTCTGCTGTTAGATGTCTGCTAAACACTGTTTAGCACTTCTAAGACCGGTTTAGAGAGATAAAACTTTGAGAATTTATCCTGTTGTTCTGCATGCAGAAAAATTATATGGGCAGGATGATCTGAATGCACACACCAGGAATTGGAAAACAAGTCTAGCATGAAAAATTTTCTATGGCTCTTCTTCTTCAGCATGTATGTATATATTACAGCAGATTGAAGTGCTACAGATGAAAAGAAGGCAGCCTGTCAAATTGTTTGCAGTCCTTTTCGGCAGAAAATTGATTTCTCCTGTCACTCAGTTTTAAGAGCGTTCACAGCATCCTCAGTGATGATAAAGCTTTTGCACAGCAACATAAGTAATAATGTCTTTCTTGTCTGAGTTCGTCCATTTGAAGAAGAATAATTTGGCTTTAGATAATAACTGTCCTGCTGTTCCTGACTAGCAGTGTGATGTATCTGGATACAAAGCTCACAAAGTCCAGTTATTTTGACTATAATGAGTCTCATTAACATGCAAAGTATGAGAAACCTATCAAAATTCTCCTTTCTACTCTGCTTCTTATCAACACTTTTCTGTGAACTGAATTACTTGTTCTTTTTATGCATTGCAAGGCTGGAATGGCTGCAAGTTGATTTAAAGTTCTGGGATGGTGATAGTCTCCAGTAACTCCAATGCAGCACTTCACTGGAAAGAAGGGAATGACTGTCTCATAGAGAAAACTGTTGTGGCAGAGATGGGAAAATGAGTTGGAAGTTTCAATTAAGATGGTTTGGTGTGTGATGTGACCTAGTGTGGTCAGTAGAAATATTCCACTCTGCTGCTTTTTTGGGAGAAGAGAAAGATGATTTCATATCATTCTGAACTATGGAAAGTTTGTCTACGACAATGATAAAGAACATGAAGTGAAAACCTAGCATAAAATAAAATAGAAAGTACTTGAGACAATATCCTCCCTATGATGAAATTCAGAAGGGGGTAATATTATAAAGCACTAAATATAATCTAAATATAGGGAGGAGTTAAAAGAAAGGTTGTTGCTTGGCATCTC
Organism: Melanocharis versteri; assembly: GCA_013397845.1. Lineage (NCBI taxonomy): Eukaryota > Metazoa > Chordata > Aves > Passeriformes > Melanocharitidae > Melanocharis > Melanocharis versteri. Next base: position 90,842 of record VZTG01000844.1, on the reverse strand, counting down.
TTTAAGCCTGCTGGTATTCATTTTGTTGTTGTGAATAAAATTGGATTAATCTCTATCCTATGCTCAGATGTTCACTTCCAAGACACAACACAAAACATTTTGTTAAATGCTTGCATTTCTACAATTAAAGTAGTCTTGCCAGCGTACCTAGAAAAGCAGACTTTTACTTAATAAATGCAACATTTCAAGGGAAAACCTTTTAGGTTTATTTGCTGGAACTTTGATATGTTACACTGTGTGGTTATTTTATACAGTAGTTTTGAAAGAGATTGTGTTGGAAAATTCCTTCTTTGACAATTAACCTTCAGAGTAGCACTTGTAAGGCTGTAACACTGAACTTGGGTTTTCTGTAGCTATAGTGACAAGGAATGTAATTAAGATATTGCAAACACAAGTGAAAGAGGCTTGTGTGGATGTGAAAAATTATGATAGTGTCAGTGATTTGCCGGAAAATTAAGCATCAGTCCACCACTTCTGTGACTGAAAATAGGCATGCTTTCTTTCAGTTGCATTAACTACAACCACCCTTCAAACACAGTAAAATATCTTTTGGTATTAGCATATATAGTCATTCTTGCAGAAGAACCTTCTAGAAGGTAATGTCTTCATGAAAGCTTAAGTTACTTTTTGTCTTCATTTTTCATCAGTGTATAATATGACAGGTTTGACAACTTTGGTACCTTCTCAGAAACAGACTTCTTGTTAAATATAACATAGTTCTTTGCCTAATTCAGGATTTTGTAATTTGTAAATTTGTAAATTACAAAATCATAATTTTAAGAGCGTTATTGTCCTCCAGTTCTTTTAACTACTTTTGTCTCCCTTAACTCTCTAGTTCTGGCACACAAAATTCAAAATAGAGACTCTTGCATTGGTTGTGTAAAAGCTCTCCAGCGGAGCATATTTTCATACTTTACATGACTTATGTATTGAGCACTTCCTTGTTTGCCTGCAGAAACAGCTACTATGAATAAAAATCAGTTGCCTCCTCAGTAGAAACCATGAACTTGTGGAAAACAAAACAAAATATTTTAGCAGCTATGGTCGTCTAATTAGTCTTACTTAAGACTCAATTTAATTCCTTGCCTAAGATCACTCACATGGCGGATAGAAAACATTCCATGATCCATGACTGCGGGCATGTCCATGGTTGGTCAGTCAGGAGAGACAGTTTGTCTGTTGAAGACTTTATGGTCTCCTTCATCTGCTGCTCCTAGAGTTCTTCTCTTAAGTGCCCACAGGAATAGAGTGTTTCATGAAATTTTGAAAGTATTCACTAGGCAGTGAGCAGGAAAGGTTTGGTGAAATTTTGAGTTCCTTGTTTAATGCCCAGTGTTTTCTGAAGAAGGTAAATCTAGCTTTGTTAGAAAGAGTAGCCAACTTAACAGGAAAAAAAAAAAGTCAGATTTTTTATTACCTCATCTCATTTGAGCAGGGATCATACAGGGTAATTTTGTGACTTGTATGTAATGATTTTGTGGTATTTTAGATGGAAATGATGGTTTGCCGTTAAGACATTTTTCCCAGGCTTTGAATGATCACACCATCAGTATGTTATTTCCTTATTTTCCTCATATTTAAATATGACAAAGTGCAATCAGAAAGAGGAAAATAAAGCTGGAGTATTTTCAATTAATACAGTAATTAGATCAAAAAATTCAGATGAAGTTAATTTATTCTCCTTCCAAGCGTTCTTTGTACTTTATTCTGTTTGAGGAATGTGATTAAATATGCATCACTTTTTCTGACACTGAACTGAAATCAAAATAAGCCTTTATCAGTGTAATTACACCAAGCTCATACCTAGGAGTTTTGAGGTGAACACTGAATCCTGTTCTGTTGTTTAAAACATGCATAAAATAGCATATAATCTGTGTGGAAGACTAATCCTTCATTAATTGCATTTGTTTCTGTTAGTAGCTGCTTATTTTTAATCATTAATTATTAAGAAAAGAGCAAGGCAGCAATCTGTGGAAACTTGACAGGATTATTTGTCTCGTGAGCTGTCATCTCTTTAGTTTCTCTAACCATTAGGCTGTAAAGGCAGTATTAAGCTTAAAAAATTGCTAGCTTTCAGTCTTTCTAGATTTTTAAAATACTTTATTCTAGATAACTGTAGCTTACTGCTTAGATTAGCCTTTTTTTTCCTTTCCTTGCGCTTAGTAAAAGACACCTTTCTGTGTATGACAAACTTGAAGCTTCCTGTAAGTGTTCATACATCTGTTGTTGAAAATCGACTTCACAGATGTATGGTCAGAAATAGTGATTTTTTGTTTTCAGAAATGCCCATTAGGTTTTGCAGATCTGTTTCTTTTGACCCAGGTTGGGTTTGTTTATTTGTTGGTTTGGGTTTGGGGGTTTTTGTTTGTTTGGGTTTAGGGGTTTTTGTTTGTTTGTTTGAGGGGGGTGTTTTATTTTGGTTTTTTTTTGAGGAGCTCAGAGCCTGATTGTGACAGGAGCTAACAACTCTCATTTCTGATTAGAGAGATGAAGGTCTATTGAAGAGCAAGGGCTAGGACTGTCCAGACCTGGTCTCTAAATTGAGGATATCCAAAATACAAGGTTTGCTGGTCAGTCTCCTTTGATGTGGTAGTTGTTTATGTGCACTAAAGATAAGTAAGTGTAAGTAGAGCAGTAAGAACTCACTTTCTGTACACTGTACAACCATATATTAGTTTGGGTTGGAAGGGACCTTTAGATCTTGTGCAACAGCCCCTACAATGAGCAGGGGCATCTTCACCTAGATCAGGTCACTCAGAGCCCATCCAATCTGGCCTTGAATGTTTCCAGCGAAGGGGCATCCACCACCTCTCTGGACAGCCTCTCTGGGCATCCACCGCCTCTCTGGACAGCCACTCTGGCCATCCACCGCCTCTCTGGCTGGTGCCTCACCAGCCTCACTGTAAAATAGTCCTTCCTTATATGTAGTCTGAATTGACTCTCTCACCTGTCACCATTTTTCTTAAAATCCCACTTTAAATACTGAAGGGCTGCAAATATCCTGTTTGTTTCTGTTTCAATACCCATTCTCTTCTTGTGTGCAAGTTTTACAAGTATTCCAGTTTTCTTTTGATAGGCCTTGTTAATGCCCTTTGTAGATGTGTTTTTATTACAAACTTAATTGAAAAAAGGGCACAAAAAATTGGAAAATTTAAATCTGGCCTGTAAACAAATCACTAACAAAGTGGCTTATAAAAAGAGCATTAATGAAGTGCCTTGTATCTGTCTTCACTCTCGGGACATATAATAAATTTTCTTAGCTTTTTATGTTTTTATAGGAAATTGAAACCATCTCCTAATGCATGTAGCCAGTTCCATAAAATGATAATTTGAATGCTGGTCTGTTTTTTACCATTTCCACACTTCTGCTCTAAAGGTGTGGTTTTTTTTTTCCTTTTTCCTAAACAGAGCATTCAATTCTGTAATGTCTCCTTTCCTCTGAAAATACACTTTTTTTTTTTTTCTTCTGAGAATGAATTTTTTGTGTGTTCTGGTGAAAATGGATTTTATCTTTTGGAGACATATCATGTCTCTGGAAGTTTAAAACACTGAATATTTCTGTATTATTCTGTACTATAAATTATAATTATATAGAAGATAACATAATACAATATATAATATATAATTATAATTTGATTGTTTCTAAATATTCTGAAAATATCTAGATTTAAGCTTCACTCATAAAAAAGTTATTTAGCTGCCATATGTTAGTACTGGTACTAAGAACAGCATTTTTATCAGTCATATGTACAGTATCTTTTGAGAAAAAGACCAGTGTTAATGAGCCTTCTACTCCTATTTCAAACTTAGGAGTGCAATATAGTAATATAAAATAAGTATGCTAAGTTTTCATCATGCAACAAATCATCTTGTATCTGTTCTGAATGGAGTCATACTGATTTTTAATGTAGTGTTGTTCACTGGAGTGCTGGTCACTTACTGAGATAAAAATAGGAAAGATTAAAATTCTGCATGCAGGAAGACATTAAAGGGTATAAAGATTTTGGTCTCTATGCCCTACGATATAATAATTGTTTAGGAAATATATTTATCTTACTGATTTAATAACTGACAAAATTGTAAATATTCTCTAACTCTTGACAGAAAGATTTTGGAATATCATGGTTATTTTTGCACATTACTGTCAGCTGTGTAGTATTTTGGCTTTAGATAGAACAGTCAAAGTAGTCTGGGCATGTGTTTTTATTGGTGAGAGCAGATCTAGGAAGAGGCTGGCATTTTTAGTAGCAGAAGAGCTTTGATATGGTGATGAATTATAAAGAAAACACAGATTTTCTATGGGTTTTTTGAATCATCTGTAGTCAGATAACTTGGTTACTATTTGCCTTTTTTTCTCTTTTTCAATGCAGCTTTGACAAACTAAGACAGACAAAGCTGTTGTTTTTCCATTTCATCCAGGCATCATTGCCACTGCAGTAGTTTCCGTGGGGAGACACTGTGTGTTTTGTTGGAGTACCAGGGCAAAATCTCTCCCTCTCTCAGCACCGAGCCTGTTTAATGAAAAACCTTAGCTGAAAATGTCACTTCCATTGAGTTATGAGCAAAGCTTGCGTTCCTGCCAGAGTGGTTTTGGGTTGTTTGTTTGTTTCTTTTTTCACCCAATTTTTACAAGCTTTTGACCTCCACAAGAAAACTGTATTTTAACTGAAACGTCTGATGGGAGTGGTGGACAATTTTCTACACCACACGTGCACAGAGGCTGCTGTTCCGTGCTGGCTTGATCCCAGTGGAATCAGCAGATAGGATACTGCTGACTCAGATTACAGTTGAGCTAATTTAAGCCAACAGATGATTCGGACAGAAAAGATGGTGACATTTATGTGTAACTTTAGATCTGTTTCGTTCATATTGGTCTTTAAGGTGGTGAGATTACATGTGAATATTTTGATGACCTAATTAATCTCTGTTAGAAGCACTAAACTTTAACTATACTTCTCCTTTCAAGTTTCATTTAAGTGTTTTAGTATTTCTTGTTGCTTTTTGCATTACTCTGACATAAAAATAAAGGCACTAGTTAAGAAGCAGAAATGGAAATTTCTTGTAATTACTGAACAATTCATATAAATCCTACAGGTGCATAAAATGAGGTAGAATATTAAGGACCATTTTAATGGTAACTTTGTCTTCCATTAATAGTGGAAATGGTGACTCATCTACATCAGAGAAAGATCCACTTGGAATCTTAGAAGGTATAATTTCTGCAGTGCATGCAAGCGTTCAAAAAGGGTAAGAGCTTCCTGTATGGATTCTTTGGGTAAGACTTTGAAAGATGCTTGTCATGAAAGCTTTGAAGGTACAATACTGAATATGTATGATTTTTCTTCATGGATATATATATATATATATATACACAATGGGTTTGCACTTAATTTTCTAAGACTTTATTCTGGAACGGGCTATCATTTTTTGTGTTCAAAATCTGAGCCCTGACAGAAGCTTGATCATTTGGAAGAAAGCACTGAACCTAAAATTTAGATAACTATGTATTATAGTGAATTGAGGAAATGGTTTTTCATCTGTGACTACTGCAGATTGTATATCTACCAGGAGTATGTCACTGCTTTTGTTTCAGTTTCATTGATAAATTGCAAATAATAGTGATTCACTTTCAGATATTTGAATTTAGATATCTAAATTTGTCAATATTAGTAAGGTATAATTCAGAAACAATTTCCCAAATGCTGTGTAATGCTTCACCACATTTTTTCTCCTCTTTTGGGAATGTCCTTATTTCAGATCACATAATGGCCTGTATGTCTCACTGACATTTTCCATTTCATTCCCAATAAAGACAAGGAAGAAACAAAAAAAATCAGCTTTTTTTTCCCAGATGTGCAAACGAACAATTCATGTATAATAATGATAATAAAATCCCATACTCTCTGGTAGGCACACAAAAATGGTTGCACTATTTTTTGAGGCTTCTCCAATGACATTAAATGAGTTAAATTTGGATACCGAAGTAGACTGAATTGAAGTAAAAATTTGCAGCAAATATAATTTGCAGTATTCTAAGGTGTGATGGATGAATCGGTATTTTATTCTGAGATGCATTTTCTGGAGTCTTTTATTTGTGTACTTCATCAACATTTAACTGTTGAAACAATAAGCTGGAGTGAAAGTAATTATGATTGCAAGAGACTGTTTATATTCCTTTCAATACTTAGTTTATTAACTTAAAACTCAGTTACTCAGTTTACAAAACAGAAATAATTTTCCTCAGGAAAACATATATAAGCTTTAAGTGCAAACTCTACAAACTTTTTAAATATTCCAACAGGTCCCTTTAATTCCCAAACTTTTAATTTACAGTTTGAATGCCACCTGTTCAGCAAAGGCATGTCTAATTCAGCTGGAGTTCTGAGCTAGCAGCGTCATTCAGACAATATAAAGCCTAAGTAAAATGGAAATCCTTGTAATATGAGAACCTCAGATGTCAATGTTTATTATTTCATAGCTGCAAGACAGGTTAAATTGGTATTTCCTGTCTCATATTACTTTCCCGTCTGTCTTGTTAAGACAAATAAGGGAACATTAGTTACAAATCACACTCCACCAGGAGCCACTTGCTTGGCTTCTTTTTTTCAAGGGAAAAGTTTGCTTGAGTTTAAAATGTAACTGAAACTTAAAACAGCATTTACTGATTTGGTACCTGTTAGTTTATAGCCTGCGAGGGACATCACAGATTATTCTGTCTGCAGCTGTGACCTGGTTGGTCAGTTCATGGTGATAGAATTCACTTTCCAAATCAAATGATATAATTGAGAGTTTTTATAATTAACAAAGTCCAACCCCAAAGTTTAGGGGTTTTAACATCTGTCTTTTTTTCTTTCTAAGGATTATGGGCATTTTCCAATCATTTTCATGCTAAGAATTTAGGATGATCAAGCTGGCTCGAGATGGTACAGAAAAAAAAAAAGATATGGCTAGAGCTGCATGTGTGGAATGGAAAGAAGGGGCTTGTAAAGAAAGAGAATGCAGGGTGACAGTATGAGTGAGCATTCAGAGCTGAAAATGTCATACTAAAAATGCAGGCATTCAAGCTGGTTTTCCATAAAGCCAGGTGGTGTGGTAGTACAGGCATCAGTCAGGCCCAGACACCGTGAAGAGACTTGGATTTCCAGATGCTGAAACCCAGCACCGTTGTATGGTACCAGGGTAGTTTGTGGGAGAATATGTAAGTGTTCAGGTGGATTCCTATGGTATTACAGGAAGTTCAGAAAAAGTCCTTACACCACACAGCTTTGGGCTCCTGATTTACAAGGGCTGTTTTCCCTGCAGTCTCAGAGGTCAGATCTTCCATTTCCTGCTGTTATGTATTTCTTATATATTGAATGCGCTTGTTAAGTTTTAAAAACGCATGTAGTATTTTCATTAGGATTATTATCAGAGACTGTTTAACACAGTATTGTTTAATTACAGGGAGAAAATAGTTTCTACAGATGACCTTCTGGAGTGGTTGAGACCTTTCTGTGGTGATGACTCCCTAGCAGTGAAGCCTCGCATCAGGGTATTGCAAATTCTGGAACAAGCCTTCCATCTCAGTGATGAGGATAGCAAGCTACTTGTGTACTTCAGGACACAAGCTGTTCTCAGAGCTTGCTGGCCTGAGACAAAGGTATTCATACTGATTGCTGCAAATTACAGCATTAGACTGTTTTTATGCGAGGATTACATAATGAAATGCTGGTCTGCAGTATATGGTTGTGATGCATCCTGTTGTCTGGAAACTAATCCTACTTTCCTGTTTAAATCAAGTTTCTGATACATTCTGATTCTTTGAAAAACAAAGTTTCATAAAGGTAAGGGACTTCCCTCATTTTTGTTTAGCATCAGGAGTACATAATACTGAACTTGATTGAACACCAGTGATTTTCCTCCCTGTCAAGCATTGACTTTGATGTTTTTGTTTCCTCTTTCTTTTCTGACCATTTTTTTCTGTCAATTTTACCTTCCCTCTTTATCTTCCACTTGGTGTCACATTTTACTCAGAATTAGAATGAAAATTACTGGCCACTGCCTCTTTTTTTCCTGAGCCTTTAAATATTATTGCATGAATATGTAGCAGTTTTTAAATCACATGAGTAGCACTTGCTGCATGTGGAATTGTTCAGAAGCAGAGTTACTTTTTGTTTATTTTCTAAGTGCCTCCCCCATTCCAAGGCCTTACAGAACAAAAGTAGAATATTTCTGATAGTTCCCAAAATAATCTATGCACAAACCCGCTTTATATTTATATAAAACAAAAGCAATATCTCAGTTTTGACTTGCTGTGCTCAATTCATCCAAGGGAACAATCCTAATAAAAATCTTAAAAAGAAAAGAAAGAACTTATCTCTTGGTTTCTTTGGAAATTACTTTTTCTCTTGTATTTACAGTAATACCAGTATTTAACTCCTCAGCTACTATTCAGGTGTCTGTGATTGGATTCTTCATCTTCAGTTCAATCCTTTGTCGGTATTTGTGTTGTCTGTGACCTGCTTTCCAATTCAAAATCATTTCCAGTTTTAAAACATTCAACTAGAGTATGTCTTAAGAAAAAAGTTACGGGTAGATAATAGCTTTCAGCCATGTTTGTAGAAGACAGAAAAAGAACCTGTATTTGACAGAAACCTTATGAGCCTCATTACACTTGTGATTTTACCTTAAATATTTATCAAACTTACATTTTCTCCCATAGTCTTGTAAGTCAGAATGTATATAGCTTTGGAAAAAGAAATACTCATCCATTTGATTACGAAACCAAATTTTAGGACTTAATTGAATGCATTTCATATGCTGCTGGCTCATCTGTAGCTCACTGCCCACCAGAACTCCCAGGGCCTCCTCAGCAGAGCTCAGGCAGCCACAGCTGCTGGGCTGTCCCCACCTGTGCTGTTCCAGGTGCAGCACAGCTGTTAAACCTCCTGCGATTCCTGCTGGCTCAGTCTTCCAGCCTGTTTAGGCCTCTCCATATAATCATCTACTTTCTGTTTCCTGAAGGGATTTTTAGGATGCTCCTAGTTTCAAGCAGGAAAACCTGCTTTTCTTTTTGTGAGGGAAGAAGTTTGTACTGACTGAGCAAGAGTTCGTCTGCTCATAACACTGAGTTGCTGATCATTGCTTTACACTTTTGCTGATGAGTAAGCAAATAGTACAAGGAGATATAAAGCTTGAATAATGCACTAGATAAGCTCAAACCTCTCAGAGATAATTGTATTAAAGTATGTACGCAGCATCGTAATACTAATTTCTCTGTATATACTATTTATTATTTAGCTAAGTATAGAAATAGCTTTCATGCTTAACAATAGTGAAAGCCGTACATACATAAAAATCATTGTTTATACACCCCAGTTTCTGCTACAGAGTGCAATTATAAGAGTCCTATTGGAATATATTAAAAGTTATTCTCATTTTCATGTTAGCTCAAGCTCAGTGTGATTGATAAGAACCCTTTGTTTTCTTTGACTATTTTGTGCTAGGTAACTAATGTGTTATTTAGACAGAAGAGTCATGTTGGTTTGTCCATTAAATATCTGTCACTGAAATTCAGAGTTCTTCACAAATGTACAAGAAAATAAATGGGTGGTCTTAGACGTAGACTATTTATTTTGGATTTTTTTCCACTTTTAGTCAGCTGATGTCAAATGCTAGTCTACAAGCTGATACTAGAAAAGCAAGTGATGGCCTTGTTTGAGTATTAAGTTTGTGTATTTTGTGAATTAACAAACACGGAAAATATCATCATAAAATAGCAGATTGAAAACTATACATTTCCTAGTCCTTCAGGTATGTTAGTGGAACAAGAACACTGCAGAAGTCAGTGCTTACATGGCTGCTGAAAAGCAAGGAGAGATTTGTATACAAGCTTTGGCAGAGCATTATGGTTAAGATTCAAGTTCATGCTTCAGGTGCAAAGACCTCTAAAAGCAATCTTGTTTTATAGAAAGGGGTATTGAAGGACAGCTTAAAAAGTTTGATCAGGTTGCTGAGTAATCCTGGATGAAGAAGTAGACAGCAGGAATCTCGTCTTTCAAACTATGTCAGTCTGCCTGCCTTGCCTGTAGACATCACTTTCTCTAGCATCACTGCACCTTTATTAATTTGGTCATCCTTTCTCATCCAGCAAAATAATGAAAAAAAAAATCACATTTAAAATAAATGGGGAGGGAGGGGACTGTGGATTGAATGGTGGTTTTAGATTTTTGGGAAATGTGTTTAAAGGTTGTTAGTTTTCAGGTTTTGAAATGAACTTTAAATTGCAAATCTGTCAAAAATGTATTCATTATCTTGCTTCCAGATTGTTGTATTGGCATTTGCTTGCTTGGCATTTCTTACATGCTTTTAGCAGCTCTCTCTTATCCTATACCATTCCTTGGCACAAAAAGGGACAGCAGATACTGTAAAGTATGAATGTGGATTTCTATTGAATAAAGATAATTTTAATGATATTGCAGTGTTCAATTACCAGAAAACGTGTGAAAGCCACCCTCAGTGTGTCTAGTAATCCTCTTAGACAGACTTTGCATACATCAAGGAGGGACTTAATATTTAATTATGCTCTAGGTGGTGTAAGTAGTGGTCCCACAAATCAATGTGCTGGGAAACAGGCCAGCTCTTACAAAATTAAAAATGTACTTTATGGAAGCAGCTACCTATCAAACACTCAGAAACACAGTGATTTCCAGTTCTCTAATGATTAGTTAACAAAAATTAAAAATTCAGGGGTCCTCATTTTTCAAAGGCTTGAGAGTCTTTAATTTACATTCCAGTAGCATCCTACACTATGAAAGAGGAGGAGGCATGCCTTGTTTTAATCCCCTTGATGAATTTTATCTGCACTCTTCAGGTTCTGTAATTTTCTAGTTAACTGATGCATGGAAAATATGGGTCAAAATACTGACTTTTTATATATTAAAAAATGTTGGAGGGGAAAGACATCATTTAGAATGTTGGTATCAATGTATCTTTATTCATCTAAGATGGGAAATCCATTTCTTCTCAAATAATATATAAAATATAGTCTGTAATGACTCAGCAGTGTCTATCAAGCCTAAAGTGTCAGCTAACAGGTTATGTGTGTGTGTGTGTATAGGTAGCTGTTCAGCTCAGTGACCAGTTACAAGGCATAGTTTACAGAAATGAGTTGGGGTTTGCCCCGGGAAGTTACAGTGGCACTAGCAAAGCTTCTGTAAAAGGCTTACTTTAAGATAAGAAGTTACTAATTGTGAAGCTTCTATAAGACACACCTTTTCTTAAAAGGATTGTTTCATTATTATGCAAATGCAAAATGTAATTACTACTTGCATGCCACTTAAATGCAAATAACTTTGTCATTTAGAGAAGGTAATCTCATTTAGCCTTCCCCCTCATATTGTTATATTACATTTTTTTCATGATCATGGGGTATAGAGAGCTGCTAAAGGCTAAATGTTTTTGAAAATTGGAAGGGATGTCTATTAAGGATTTAAAATTGTAACTTTGGGCACTTTTCTTATTTATATTTTTCCTAAAATTTAGCTTTGAAAAATGGACAGATTATCGGTGTTGTGCGTGTGGGATGTGCACAACGCATTTTCCTTCCTTCCTGCCTGTATGGCAGTTGATGTATGGCATATGCAGACTTGTGTCTCAGAAACCTTAATAATGTCTACATTGACTTTGAGAACTTGGGGTGACTGTCAAGACTCCATTGCTGCTTTGTTCTTCTTTCCCCCGTTACTGAAAAATGTGTATCTGTTTCCATGGTGTTTCTTCATAAGGCTTTGTTAAGAATGGTCTCAATGGGAATGTCAGTGTCCAGTGATATTCAGCTTTTTCCCATTGCCTCTTCTCATGTCAGAGATCTGAACATGAGAAGTCGTTTTGCTGAAGCTATTTATCAGGTAACAATAACCTGCATTTAGCTTGATCTGCCAAAATACAAGTGAAGGTGCTGTATCTGTTTCATCCTCAGCCATCTTTTATTTGCAAAAAATGCTTAATTAGAAGAAAGATTTATGTTCCTATCAACTCAGAGTAAATTTGTTATGATGTTGTTTATCATTCTAGAGACATTGTTTCTCTGCTGCTAATGCATAAAAATTAAGCTTAAGAAATTTAATTTAAGTTTTAATTAATATTTTAAAACACTAATTTCCATCCCTTGAAGATGCAATTTGTCCATATGAAAACGTGAATTTTTTTTTTTCTGGGAACATAAATTGTAGCGTGTATGATTAATTAAATACTTTAAGATGCAAATGAAATATTTTCCATTAACTACACAAGTATAGCTGGTAAGACAAAGTGGAGAGAAAAGCAGTGTGGCTTGAGTGCACACAAGTTTCGAATGTGAGCTTTGGGCACTGCAGTGCTCTGTGACCAGTACCAGTTGCTTCAGAGGAAGACAAGAATGCTCTGGAGTGGATTCATGTGGGATCATTTACTTTCTCTTGCAGGTCTTTTGTAATGAAGGTGTAAGTGCAGAATGGTTGAAACGGTGTATACTCAGCTTTGATCCCAGTTTCAGAAAAATTAAGAGCTCATTAGTGATGTAATCAGACTTCTGTTAGTACATTTCAAAGAAATTGGTGAATAAACTGTGATTCAGCCTTGGGTGTCTCTTGTTAAATTTTCAGCATTGGTACACACCATGCGTCACTGAGCATAAAACATGCTGAAACTTTGTGGAGGGATGCCATCCAGAGGGGCCTGGACAAGCTCAAAAAGTGGTCTCATGGGAATCTCATGAGCTTCAACAAGACCGAGTGCTGGTCCTGCGTCTGGACCAGGAGCCTCCAGTATCAATCCAGGCTGGAGGATGAACAGATCCAGAGCAGCCCTGCCAGGAAGGACTTGGGGGTGCTGTGGATGAGAGGCTGGGCATGACCCAGCCATGTGCCCTTGCAGCCCAGAAAGCCAAACATGTCCTGGGCTGCACCCAAACAGCATGGGCAGCAGGTGAGGGAGGGGATTCTGCCCCTCTGCTCTGCCCTGGTGAGACCCCACCTGCAGTGCTGCATCCAGCTCTGGGGTCTTGACCTATTGGAGTGAGTCCAGAGGAGATTTGAAGGATGGAGCACCTCTGCTATGAGGAAAGGCTGAGAGAGCTGGGATTGTTCAGCCTGGAAAAGAGAAGGCTTTGGAGTGACCTAAATGTGGTCTTCCAGTCCCTGAAGGGAGCCTACCAAAAAGATGGAGAGAGGCTCTTTACCGAGAGCCTGTAGTGACAGGACGAGGGGGAATGGCTTCAAACTGGAAGAGAGTAGGTTTAAACTAGGTAGTAGAAAAAAAATCTTTACTGTGAGGGTGGTGAGGCACTGGAACCAGGTTGCCCATAGAAGTTGTGGATGCCCCATCCCTGGGAGTATTTCAAGGCCAGGTTGGAAAGGGGCTTGGAGCAGCCTGGTCTATTGGAAGGTGTTCCTGCCCATGGCAGGGGTGTTGGAACTGGATGATCTCTAAGGTCCCTTCCAACCCAAATCATTCTGTGTTTCTGTGACTTAACCTCTTTATGTGGTTTGCTATGTTCTGTGGTTTTTTAGGGTATTAAAATCCAGAAAATCAAATTCTCTATTTACTACACTTTTTCCCTTATTCTGTTTTGTTTACTCTAAGTAACCAATTCCAGTCACACCACCTCCTCCACAACTTTTTCTCTCTGTAACTATCCTCTGCTCTATCTCAGAGCCCACTGTGATATGTGGTACACCTCCTGAGAGAGGTAATTGGAGAAGTGAATGTGCTGTCCTTGTGGAAATTAAGAGTCCATGCTTATGCATCCCAGCACCTTGGTTGCTCTCTTGACTTCATCTGTACATCAACAAGAGGTCTCTGGATTTCATTCAGTGAGGCTCAGGTTACTGTTTTGACTTCATTAGGCTAATTTAGCATATTTTAAAACGTAGTACCATTGTTGCATTTTATTTGCCATCATATAGTCATTTGCTTACCCTAGACTTTTTTTTTTGAGTCTGTTGGAGGGTTCTTTTGACATAAAATGGCCTTGACAATAATTTGTCTGTGTTTTTGTCTGTTCAATGCTTGCAGTCTCCCCAAAACATAGCTTATATAAACAAGGAAGCAGCTATAAACCCATGAGAAATTCTAGTTTTTACCTTTAGTATTTGATCATAAGCTGGGTGTTTTTGCTTGAATTTTTTGCTTTTATTTCCTGTTAGTAGATTAAGTTCTTCTGCAGTTTCTTGTCAGGGGTATTGTTCTAAGCCCTTTGAAAATATAAATAAATTGTAAAACTGGTTTTCTTTAGGCATCATTGTGTTAGTATCTTAAATGAGTATTTTCTTATTAATAACTGTGACAGTAGATGCTATCCTTTTTTCCAGACGGTTTTGTATTCTATCAACCATCGTGCTAGTTCACAATTCTTTTTTGGGGGTCTGTAAATGTAAACTCTGTATCATCTGAGGAGCTTCACTCAGGTATTCTTAAAACAGTTCTTACTTAATAGTAATTTGTGATATTTCGTGTTGATTGAGAGAGTGAGGGGTTCTTTTTCCACGTTGCTGCTATTATTACCCAGGGACCCAGCTATCAAGACTGTGACTGCTAGGACATCAACTACACCAAATCAAAAAGAAAACCACCAACTGCAGTGCTTCTGTAACGCCATTTGGTGTGAAAGGTGCATGATGCTGCCTACCCCATTTGGATTATTTTTATGGCTGCAACAGAGCTACTCATTTATTTCAGTTTTTACAGCTTAAATAATTTTGTTATAACCATCCACCTGGTATTTTAATTGCTCCTGGTCTAGGTCATAAATATGGATAAACAGTGAAGGAATTTTTAATTAAAAATATGCATTTCCTTTTTTTAACTGAAAAGAGTAGTACTGAAATATTATTTAAAATTGGAGTTGACATCAACAACCTCTTGTTCCTATAAGATAGTATCGTAGTTTATTGTGACTTTCTTTTTAGAAATGTATCTTTGACTTTGCTAGTTTTGCCTGTCTGTAGGAAGATATTTTGGAAGTCCTAATTTTGACAATGTTTCATTCACATATAAACAACTTTTAAAAGAATTTTGCTTTATTAGCAAGAATTGCAGACTTTGGTTATCAAGACAGCAATTATACATAGGGTGAATACTGGGGGCTTGTGGATGCACTGCTGCTTGATGGTAGTGATGATTAGAAGGGTAAATTAAAAAACCACTTGTGTATGGTATGGAGGGAAATGGCTGATGCTGATTTAACAGCTTAAAAGTAATATTTAAAGTTTAAAATATTGTTATTTCTAGGCTGTATCTTCAACGCTGTTGTCTGCTCTCTGTTAGAGTATTTATATAATACATAAATTCTGAATTACGAAACGGTGATTAGTAGTCGGACTATACACAGAAGATTACTTAACATGTTTGTAAGTCCCTCATGTTGCACAGGTGTTAGTTTTAGCCATATAAGGATCCAAATTTTTACATATAAATGCACACCTAGTCAATACACAATTTGAATAACTTATGTTAGTCCCTTGTCTTTCAGCTCCAGCTAGCTAGCTATAGGAGTCTTTCAAATGCATCTTTTTTTTCCTTATTTGCCCTTATTCTCCCTACCAATATCTATGTACAGTCCTCAGAGGTTTTCTCTGTGCTGAAATGTATTTGCAGATTAGGACATAGTCTCCTGCAGAATACAAATGAATGGATTTTATTTTCTGCACGAGTTACTCATTTTTATGCATTAGGCAACACATTTGTGTTTACTGAATCTATATGCATTTCTTAGTGAGCTGCATATGAAGCAGATAAGGAATTAAACAATATATAAATCACTTCAGAAGAAAAAATTGGGTATTTCTATAAGAACTCAACATGTGGCTGAGCCTTAGTTTGATTCATCACCAGTAGGCTTGTTGATTTGTTTTTTAACTTAAATCCCATAACTTGCTTATCCTGTACACTGGCTTTCGTTTGAGCAGGATTTTACCTGTGAGATTATGTGCATCTCTTTAGTTTCTGCATGCAGCAGGCTTGCATATGTGCTCAGCATTCAATAATAGTTTTAATATGTGAAGCCCAGCTCTCAGGCAAGTGCAAGAAAGCCTAACTTCAGAGTTGTTCCTCCTCTGGGATATAAGGCATGGGTTGTGAACACTGTGTTTGTTCATGCAAAACCCTTGACTTCAGTTTTAATTTTGAACCGATTGCTCTAAGTTTGTAGTTCTGATATCAGACACTTCCTTCTGGTCTGTCAGACAGTGTTTGTGTCTTCCAGTCTAGGTCAGAGCAGCTGCTGATCACTGGGACCAACTCCTGGCTCTGCACAGGACACCCCAAGAGTCACACCATGTGGCTGAGAGCATTGTCCAAACATTTCTTTGAACTCTGTCAGGTTTGGTGCTGTGACCACTTCTCTGGGGAGCCTGTTTCCCAGAAATATAAAATATATACAAAACATACTCCGGTATTGCCCTCATCTGTGGGTAGTCAGAGTGGTTAATTAGGAATAAGAATGGGAAGGTAACTGTGTAGACAAGCTGTAAATTCAGGAGTTACTTTGACAAGGTCAAGTAAGTGTAATCTCGATAAAGTCAAATAAGAAAAATTTATCTTTTGGTTGACAGATGAGAATAATTTACCAGAAAGGGACTAAACTTGTTTGCACCTTAAACTTGTTTTCTAAAGTCAAAAGACTAAGCCCATTGGGAAGTATTCTAGCTTAAACAGAAGTTACAATTTTATTGCAAAATTACTGGATAAAATTGAGATATGTAGATTGTCAGAATAGATGGCAATAATGAATTTCTCCAGCACTAAAACCTCTTAAACTTTGAATAATAAGACTGTAAATGTAGTGAGTAAAAAACTGTATGGAGCAAGATTAGTAGATCCCCCCTTCTGTTTCTCTGTATCCCTGCCTTCCAGTGTATGTCTCACAAAACAGTTTTGTTCACTGGTTTTGAACCTCATGTCTCTGGCTCTGTGTGAGGTCTCTGACTGACCTGCCTTTATCAGCTGTCTCAAACTCTGTGCCCAAGCTGGCAGCTCTGCTCTCGAGGTTGCCCTTGACTTTCTCCATCCTGTGTGCCCGTGCCCATATGCTGGCAGACCCGTGGGTGAATGGCATGGTGGTTTGTTCTTCCAAACCTGTTACTGCTCTCCCCAGCCTGACCCTGTTGTACCTCAGAGGATTTTCCCCTCAATCACAGTGTACAAGTTAAGTTTAATTTGGTTTTTTTTAAAGAAACCCTAGTTTAGAAATAATGGGATGCTGGTAGTGTGTTGGGGAGTACAGCACTTGTGGTTTTGCCTTTAAAAAGGGTTTACTGTTGCTCTGGCATGTGAAGATCTTGAACAAGATATTTAATATGTGCTTGTGGTTTTGCTTTGTTTCACAAGTGTATAATGTGTTTAACATCAAGGCTGATAGGATTTCTAGCATCTTGAAACAGTTTGAAGAGAATGAAATAAATAATAGCCTTTAAAAGCTCCTAATCTTACATGTGCAGAGTCAGTAGCTATGCAATTTCAGGAACAGTTGTACAGTGTTGCAGATTGTGGTTTTGTTGTTTTTTTTTTTTTTTCTGACTTTTCATGTTTGTGTTCATATTGTGAATAATTGACTTTAAAATTTCTATTTAGCTTTTAATTTTATATGTCCTTTGTAACAAGCATTTAACTTTGCAGCCTTATACTGGCGGTAGGTTTCAGTAACTTATATTTGTGCAGACTTTCAGTAGCTCCACAGATACCAGCAGAACAGGGAATGACAGATAACAGGCTTTTCCACCTGCATAGTGGAAAGACTACTTTCTTCAGTGACCAAACCCTACTGGCCTGTTGTATAGGAAGGACAGTATTTTCTTTGCTGATTTACTTAGTTAGATTGTAAACACCCTGGGGCAAGGCTGTTGTATTTTTGAGCCATGAACAGTACACCAAGGTGGCAATTCCAGGAATGCAGTCAAATTGCTACTAATCCTTTTAGTCATTGTTTATAAACCATGTTAAGCCCTGTCTAATGAGTGGAAGTAAGTTTTAGCATCAGTGTTCTCTGTCTCAAATCTGAATAAAATCTTCGATGTCACATCTGCCTATTATTGAGATGCAGCACAGATAAATTTTCTACCACTACAGCTTGGGCAGGGGAGGTGGGGAGATACGTAAAGCCAGTGCGTTTTACAAGGAAGTTCTGACTTCCTTGTAAAAATTGCAAGTTTATTGTAGCAATAAGGGACCAGTCAAATGCCTGCTTAGTGTTTCTATTTTCAATGCCATATTACTTCAAATTTATGCTGCAGTGTCAAACATGAACACATTTTTAAATACTTACATTTACCATCTGGTAGATGTAATAAAATTAATTTTATAATCATGTAAATCAGTAAATTTTTGGTTGCATTCCTTGGTAAGGGCAAATATTTCTGCCTTTAGTACAGGAGTTGCTTTTAAGCATGGATATAGCTTTTCTCAACAAACAATTATAGTGAAGGAAAATATTTTTCTGGTTTGATTTATAAACATCCTTATCATTTATTTCCTTTGTAGTGAGCAAAATCTGTTGATGAGAACTGTGGCTCTGTCATGCTGACATAGAGTAAAAATGGGATTTGCAGAATAGATACCGGTGGGCAGAGGGAGGTCGAGGTCTGTCTGCATTAGTTTTCCTGCTCACCATTCTCATACAAACACAGTGTTCTTCTGTTACCTCAGAGGAAGGAGAGGATTGAATTGGCTGGATCTTTTTAATTGCATTTCCATTTTTTTTCTAACAAAAGTCACTCTCATCAGCCAAGTCAGTCAGCACTAGATTGTCAAATTATATAGCTTTAGCAATAAAGCATTTACAAGTCTATCAGATTTGTCTGTCTTGTAGGATCAGGAGAGCATTTTGTTAGTGGATATCTATAACATAAGGACATAATTCAGATACAGCAACACTCCACAGTTGCTGTAGATACTGGTTTTAAACTAACTTCTATTTCAGGAGTGAGATAATTTACCAAACTAAAGCACTGATCCTGCAGTCTGCCACACCAAAGGCTTTTTTTATCAGTCATGTATGATGTCCACAGTTTT
The DNA here is from genome assembly GCA_013397845.1 of Melanocharis versteri. NCBI lineage: Eukaryota > Metazoa > Chordata > Aves > Passeriformes > Melanocharitidae > Melanocharis > Melanocharis versteri. The sequence goes on along the minus strand of VZTG01000844.1, from coordinate 71,816 downwards.
ATTTAACTTTATCATCCTTCAAGTGTATCATCTTACAGTTTTTGTAAAACTGTAGGTTTCTAGAAGCTACAGAACTAACTTGAGAGGCAACTTTTTATATTTGGACTCCTTCATCCATACCACGTGTGATGAGTATGAAGCAATAACAAATCTGTAGAACAACATGATGAGTTGAAACTTAGTGTGTTGAAAGTTGATAAACTGTTGAGTGCTTTCAACATTTTGAGCATCTAATAGGATCTAATTTGTGAGGAAAGAGTCTTTTAAGATTCAAGTTAAGTCTCAAAGATTTGATCATAAGACAGAAAAATTGGATTTATCGGAGGATAAATTTTAAGTGCACAAAGTTTTTAATTCAACACTGAATCTCTTGTAGGCTATGACAAGCTCATGCTGTTTATGTGGCCAGTATTTTGCTTTGTGGATTTCCTGTACAATTTTTTGAAGGAACATTGACATATGCAGATGTTTGTATATTCTTGATTCTGAACATATGTAGTCCCTCAATAATGAAATTGTTTGTTTTAACAGTTTAACATAAGGTTTGGCTTTACTTAATTTGTATTTTGTTTATAATCTATCATGAGTATAATTTCTACAATTAATTCCCCTAATTGACTTTCCCATTGTGGTAAATATTTGTGCAGCCTTTTAATGAGAAACATGATGCCAGCTGTGTTCTACTGCCAAAGAGACTGCCTGAAACTGAGGAAAATCAAGTCAGAATTGAGCAAAGCTGTTGTTAAAACTGAAAGTCCTTGCTTTCCTTTTCCTTGCTTTTGTTGTTTTGTGGTTTGCTTGATTTTTTTTTTCCCACTTGTTTTTCATATTTCTTTGGGGTCATCTGAAGTTCATGCCTGGCTATGGGCCTTACTATTCTGTTTATTGACAGGTTCTTTACAGGCACTTGAGTTAAGAGGGCTCTGAGCAGTTCATGGTGGGTTATCTTTGCATGGTTAACCTTGGAGTGGTTTAGAAAGATGTTTTGGGGTTTTGGTTTTTTTTAAAGAAAAGGAAGGGGAAGCAGAATGATATTATCCCATTACCCTGTGTTACGACATTCAGAGTCGTCTGAATAGATCATCCAAAATCACTACAAAGAGAGTGTTCAATTAAAAGTGGAAATTTTTTTTAATCTATTATTACAACAAAACAAGACGCTTGACTAACCTCAGCAACTGATCTCAGCTAGCTTTCACTTTGTAAAGGTGAAATTTCTACCATTTTACATAGAGCATGCTCTGTTTCTGCTGTGGGAGGTGTCTGCTTCCTCACCATGCTCTCCCTCAGACTCAGAAAGAGAAGACAGTAATACAGAGCAAAACTGAAGTTCTCTGTGTATGTTTTATATAGATTGATCTATCTGTCTAGATATATATATATGTATATACATACACATGCATAGTAAATACAAATTAAAACCTCATTCCTATGTGCTGTTTCAAGGTATTGCTTCCTTCTAGCAAGGAGCTATCACTTTGAAATCTCACATGTTTCACATTAAATGGAATTGACATGCATCTAAAATGCCATATAAAGAGTGAATTTTCACTTGTCTTCTTAAAAACTACAAATCACTAACATTGTAGAAAGTTCACCTTATTTTTATTACTCTTAATGAGAAACATAGGTGACTTGAAAAAAGGCCATTGTAGAGAGAAATGCTGCAGAAATGCTCTCTGCATTTTAGAATAGAAAGTTAATTCTTCTGATTGACTTCAACTGAATTAGTACGCATTATGTCATGAGCAATCATGTTGCAAGGATCCAGCTGTCCAAAACACAAAATTATGACACTAGATTAATTAAGCTCATAAAAAAACGTAAACCCAAGTCTGTAAAAATGCATTATTAGGCAGAATTATTGGAATTCAGTTCATGTTGAGTAGGATGTCTGATCTACTCTCTGCTACTAATAGGGGACCTTCTCTGACAGCTTTTCTCATCTGTTGATTCTGTCTTTGCCATTTATTGCCATTTTTATGGTTATCATTAGAAAGATCTTAACATTTAGTCTGTGTTTTGAAGTAATGTACTGTTTGTGCAGATACATGAAGATGTAGTCAGTGGACCATCCAGAATGGTGCTTACTTGGTTTCAATATCCAAAGAGCTAGTTTTCTGAAAAAGAGGTTGAGGATGGGTGAGCCGTGCGAGAGCTTCTGTTGTCTAGCTAGTACTTAATTTGCTAAGATGCTAAATATTTTGGAACCTTAGAGGTTAACGCCTTCTGTCCCTTTTTTCCTTCCTTGTTTATCTCCCTTCTCTTTTCAGCCTTGTCATTTCAATATCTAGTATTATAATATTATGTATTATCAAGTATATATATTACAAGTGGGTAACTGATGCCTGCTATGTGACATTTGCAGTAAAGAAAAATATTTCAAGTGGACAGATCTAGGAAATGTTTTTTCACTATCTGAAATGTTTTAGTATATGGTGCTTTCAGATATGCTCTGGAGCCAGAAGCAAACCGTTTTTCAACAGTAAATATTTTAAAGTCACAGATGATGTGGGCAATTCAATAAATGCATCAGTAATGTTTGTTTTCCAGCATCTTTTGAAAATTTGCCCTTGATGTATCAGAGCCACTTTGAAGAGATTGGGATGCGATCTTTAATCTTTCAGAGTAGCTGTAGAACTAAGGAAAACTTCGTCCATGTTTGATGTCTTAGAACTACTTGGGCTGAAACAGAAAAGTTAACATTTAATGCTGTGTATCTTCAGCAGAATTATAAGATGAAACTGAAGCATTTGATATTCTGAAAGTTTCTGGACTCTGGAAGAAAAATTCAGTGTTAGAATGTGTTAATAATAGAGAGGAAACTACTTTGTTATTGTAACAAATAATATTTAAATTCCAAAAACTTGTGTATGTCAGGTAGGCAGCAGCGAATTGCTATTCCATTTGTGAAAGCCCTCCTGGTGTGATATCCAAACTTTTAAACAGAAGTTACTTCTCATTTAGTAGCAAGTTGGTTCTCATTTACAGCAACCTTCCTTCGACAGTCAGACTTTTTACCTTGCAGATTTTTACCATGAAACTGCAGGCAGTAATTATTTTTAAAATAACCTGTCATCAACTGGAGTGAATTCAAGTCCGGACAAAAGCTGCAGGTTTTCAACAGAGATGGGCACTTGTCCCGAGGCAGAATTGTCTGGGAGCTGATGGGGCTGTGGGATTTTGTTTTTCTTAGGTTCAATCACCTGTGCAGAGAAATACTGTATTACTTGTTAGCAAATGTTATTTGCTGGGTAGATTAATTGAGAAGAATCTTTCAGGGCTCTTTTCTAGGTGAGAAAAGATGAGGTGCTATAAATTCAGGTAAAATTTAGTTTTCATAGGTGATTGAGAGTAGTATATATTAGGGAAGCACTAGACATACTCATTCTTTGAAAAGAATGTGTACATACCTGTATGTGCATATATATGTCTATACACTGTGAAAAAGAAATTAAGAGGAATTTTTGGTTTGAAGAAGACAAGGATAAGATCCTCTGAACTAATCAAATAATGTACTTGTGTAGGGTTACTTTGTTCTAGGAGTGTCCACCTAAGTCATTCCACATCATCTGTGTTCTCCCATTTTATTTCCATGTAGTTGAAAATGTGAGAGGTAAGAAAATGGGTTTCTGGGAAAATTATGTTCACTGTGTTTCCTTCGTTGTTTTGGAACAGTGATGTTCTTCACAGATAGTTCGTTGATTGCTTTTAAACCATTGATTTCTGTGGGGGGAAAATAATTTTTTAAAATCTGAGATTTTTTGTTTGTTTTTTGTCGCCTTCAGGTAGAGATAACAGATATTGAAAATGAAGAAAAAAGATACCATCTCTTCCTGGGACTTCTGGAGTCCAGTCAGAGTCTGTCTGAGTTTCAGCACTTGGTCTTGCTGCTTCAGGCTTGGCCGCCGATGGACAGGAGCAACGGGTGAGTGTTTCTTCAAGCGATGGTGTAACAAAAGAGTTCAAAGTCTTCTTGCTTGATATCATGTTGTTTTCACTCACATAATTCGAACATGGCTGGTAGGAGTATGCCCTTTGGAAAGGATCATACTGGGAGGAATAAATGATTTATTTAAAGCAGAATTGAGTCAACCAGTTTCTTGTAAAACCTATATATACACATATGTAGTCTGTGTCATGGAGGAAGGCAGAAAAACGTTTTATTGCCTGAACTCTTGCACAGGAGAGTGTTCTATCTACTTAAATTTCAAGCTACATATTTTGCTCTTGTTTTAGCAGTATAAACAAAGTCTATAAAAAAAAAAAAAGAACAGAAAGTTCTGACTGTTCTTTGTATTCAAAGTTACACTTTGCAGAAAGGCCTTTGAAAGGTGATGCTCAGATGGATGTGGCAGACAGTCTGCAGGAGGTTTGGGAGGGTAATGATACCACACAGTGGCAATTCTCTTGTCTAGATCCACTACCTATTATTTCCATCTCTGAATAAAGCATCCAAAACAATTTAAGATTAAAATAATTATAAGACTTCAGAATTGCACCTGTCAAAGTGGATATTAACTGGAAGTAGTAATTTGGAACATCCAGACTACATTATATTTTATCAGTTCTTTGGGTTTTGTCTATGACTTTCTGAATAGATTTGAAAGTAAAAAATTTAGCTGTTGTATTCTATAACTGCTAATCACTTCTAAGATATAAGGATTCAAATAAACTTGTGTTAAGATGCAAGGGTCACATATCGTTCAGAGAGCAGTAGTATTAATAAATTTTTGTCTAGCCATGTCTGACAGTAGTTAGGTTAGAGTCATTAAATGGTGTTTATTTTGGATTACTTAGGAGTATTGATTACAACCTCTTTTAACTTGGGAACTACATTCACACACAAAGTCTTTGTGTGCATTGATTTTTCACGAAAGTTAAGGCTTATCTTTTTCTGAAAAGTAAGTGTCTTGTGCACATGTAGAGAACTGGTGGGTTACAAGGTAATCTGTAAAGGTTTTTCACATTCAAGCTTGCAGTTTGTTTGGAATTTCTGGATAAGCATTAACCTAAATTCTTTAGTGACAGTTTTACAAGCCAAAATTGTCTTCAGTGCATTAAGAATTACAAGGACTGCTGTGTGATCTGTCACAAATTCATGTTTCAACTTTCATTTTAAGTTTCGGTTTTGATTGTAATTGAAAATTGGATGCCTCACAGTGTGTGGGAACTGTCAAACTTTTTTTTAATCTGCACACTACCTTTAACAAAAAAACTAAACTTACAGAACAAAAGGTCAAGTGAAATACTGCTGCAATTAGCAAAATCCTTTTTCTTTGTGTTGAACAGAAAGACTAAAGAGTTTGTGAAAGGAGAACCCTTCTTGTATATAGATAGCTCTTGTCTACTGCTCTTTAACAGAGGACATAAAAAATTGCATAATTGTGTGTCCATCTTGGTGTTATGTTCCTTCAGGCTGACTTCCTAAAGTGAAGAATAGAAAATAAAAAAGTGTATTCACAACTAACTATAGATCAAATTTCAGAGGTGGGATACGCCTTAGACTTCAGTGATCTTGGAAGTGAACATTTCTGCAAATACTTAGGTCACCTGTATCACAACTCATTTAGAGTCTAAAGTAGTTAGTATGGCTCCTAGGCAATTACATAGTCACAATTCTTCCCTCTTCTCCCCCTGTTGCATAATTGCACGTTAACAGCATTCAGCTATGCTTAGCAGCTTAGGGGTTTATGTATGTATGTGTATATGTGTTCCTGAAAAGCCTGTCTTTAGGATGATTGAGTGTAAAGAACAGGAACTGTTTTGTTAGTGGTATTTTCAACAATTTCATTTTAAATCAAATTGCATTAATGAATTTTTGAGCAAAGAGGAAAAACTTCAAGAAGTAAAAACTGTATGTATTAACATGTTTACTCTTTACTCTTTTTTTCCTCCTCTCCTTCAGAAGAGGATCATTATCGCTTATTGTTTACAACCAGTGTAATGATCCTTACAGGAACTGGGGAATTTAAGGCTGAGTCGTGTGAATACTTAGAATTTAGGTTTTCAGTCTAGCAGTAAATATCTAATACTTACAATTGGATATAGAGCTGGAAAACACAATTTACATTCTGTAAAGGTTTAAAAGGAAGGAGAAATAAAAGAACTAGGGTTTGAGGGGGTTTTTGGAAGGCTTTTCATTTTTGTAACCTCTTAGTAAATCCATACTTAATGTTTTTTTGAGTTCTTGCTTTCTAAAACACACCAGCTAAAATAATCCTTATTATCCCAAGTATGATTCTCTTCATGTGGTAATATGCCGTGTGTACTGTGAGAAAACAAAGAGATAGCTTGGTTGTTTCAGTCAGTACTCAAAGCTGTACACTTTTTAAAATTTTATTTTCAGATCCTTATTATGCATGCATGCTTTTCCACCCAGGTGTCTCATAGTCAGATGTCATTTTAAACATTTCATAAAGGTGTTTCTTAAAAAAATTATTGACAGTACCTGAAGCTCTACAATCCTTTGGAACTTGCTGCCTACATTCAAAAGGCATTTTTTTGTATTTATTATAAGTATTGATAAGGTGTTTTGGAACTGAAATAACCCCAGTGTAAGAGACTCAGTACCTTAGTTCACTTTTTAAATCTTAATCCCAGATTTTCCTCTCTTAGCTTTGGGAAAAAAATTAAGGTGTTTCTGCTGTGGTTTTGAAGTAACTGGTTTTTTCATGATGAGAATTAATTTTTTATAACCAAAGTTGAACTAAAATAAAATTCGGGAGAGAAGAAAGCTGAATTCTGCCTGTAGGTGTCAGATTTTGGTAACTTAATTTTGGTTTTAATTAGAGATAGCAGATAGTTGTTAATAGTGCACAGGAGTATTTGAAATAATTATAAGGAATTGTGATGAGAAAAGCTTTATGTATGTAAACTATATAATCTGATACTTCACTTAAATAAATTTGCATATGGCAAGCCTTGATGGCCTTGCATCTTTCTGGTTATTTTTGTGTTTTGTAGTGTGATTTTTGTTTCCTTTTTCTAGTGGGAAATTCTTAGAGATTTTCTTAATGTACTCTGGAGGCAGCAGCTATAGAAATGGAAATTCATTTTGACTCTGTGCCTCTAAGCAAGAAATGGATCACAGAGCAGGAGCTATCCCTTTAGCCAGTGGCAAAGATGGATTGCAGGGATTTTTCCCTTCTCCTGCCCTTACTGGGGATTCACAGATTCAGTGCCTCATGTTCTGTTTGTTGAACAATCTGGCATCTTGGGGTTCAATCCATCACGTTGAAAGGAGCAGAGAGGAGGAGCTCTGCTGTTCCAGCCAGACTTCTGACAGCTCTATGCTCAGTGACTGTGACTGATGGAAAGGCTCAATTAAGTTGTCAGAAAGAAGAAAGACAATGACTTCTATTTAATTTGCATTCAAAGTTGCCCACTCCTAGCTTCTCTGTCTGGTTTTCATGTTGGGCTGTAATGACAGCTGCGTGTGGAGCTGCTTTTACTTGTTTACAGTGTGTACTTTTGAAAGTGGACGATGAGCAGGAGAGAGCTGTTATGTATGAAATAGTAGATACTGGTGGTTGTCCTTTCCAGAGTTGTCAGACACTTGGTATATGTCAATCCAACAGACTCTCTTAACAGACTCCATTTACGATTATATTAATGTGTTGCTTTAACAATTGCTGCAAAATAATAACTTTGAAAAGCAGCACTTTGACAGCACTTTACTGCTTCTTGTCACATGTACTGAATGAGTATCTTAATTTACACTAAATTGTAACACCAAACTACCACTTTTGATCTTGCTGTGAGTTGTTTTTTTGTTCTTGGGTGTTTTTTTCAAGCTAAAGTGGGAAGTTTACCATGTCTTTGGGATGCTGATTACTGACCAGAGAGATTGATGGGGTGATTTTTAAAACGCCTTTTGTACCTTCTTAAGTTTATGGATAGATGGACATAGAGTTTGTGTTATTGTGGCTTAATACAATCATGATATAAGCTGTGATTGTGCATGATTTTAGCCCGCTGTAGGCAAGAATTGAAATGCATCAGCTTAATTTACATTAGAAAAAAGGTAGTGTAGGTGTGTTCCAGTGTTGCGCTTTGTGCTAGCAGTTAAAAGTGGTCTGTTACCCATTTCTGTCAGTACATCCACTCCTAGCCAGTATACCTGTTCCTAACAAAGCTATCCAGAATATCTCCATGATCTACCAAATAATGGCTATAGTCGAAAAAATGTTGCAGCAACAAAGCTTCACAGTAAGCACTGCCTTTGCCATCCTGCATGATGAAATTTACTTGTATCTACTGTCTGCCACCTGTTTATGTCTGACTCTGTAATGGTGACATAGCGTGAGGTTCTGTGTGGAATTAAAAGAACGTTTTAAATATGTAAAACAAATGTAACTGTATCCATATCTACTACCAGAGTTCAGATGCATGTAATTTCACTTTCCTACCCTTTTTGGATAGGCTGTGGAGAAAAGTTTATTTTTGTTTGTACTCATTGGACCTGAAAATTAAAATGTGAATCTGGCTATATTTTTTCCTCTCAGAAGCAAGAGACAGATGCTTAAGAAACAGAAGCTGTTAGAATGTGATCAAAGCAAACAAAATTAAGAATGCTGGATTCCTGTCACCCCTCCCTCGATACCACTCTGCTTCGGAAATCAGCTGGTATAAAGCCAGGAGAAGATCCTGTGCTATTCCAATTTGATCAGTCTTTATCTGGTGTATAATTCCTCAGGGTTTGTAATAAGCATGTCATAATTCCAAGTAATTTAAACTTCTTTATTGGATTGAAAAAGTGATGGCATTATGGACAATAACTTATCTCAAAACTTTCATCTTTCTTTCATGAGGTTGTACTTTTAAGTCATGCACTAGAAACAACCTACAGAAAATGGTGTATTTATATTTATGTTCTATGTATGTCTCTTTTTTTACTGGGCAGATCGTGCACAGATGATAATCCCTGGGTGAAACTGGGGACTGTTATGCTGCAGAGGTGCCCACCTGAGGAAAAGGAGAACACAGGAAATGAAATTTTGAAAATCTGCCGTTCTTTGTATGAGACAAAGCACGTGCTCCCTGTCAAGGTAAGTTTTAACTTCAGGTATTGTGCTTCTGAGTCCTGCTTCAAGGTCCCAGCTACAAATAAGATGTTGCCAGACTGGATGAAGTCCAGTGGAGGGCTGACAGAGAGGCTGAGAACTGAGTTCAGTCTGTCTTGAGAAGAGATGACTGTGGGAGATCATGTCTTTAAGTAGTCCAGTGAGGAAACAAGGAGAGGAATTAGAGTCAGTCTCTTTTCAGAGATGCTCACTTACAGCACAAGAGGCGATAAAGACAAGTTGCATCATCAAAAACTCTCATTGCACCCGAGGAAAACATTTGTCACCTTTAAAGCAGTGAAACATTAGAACAGGTGGATGCGTTGAAGAGACAAGGAGAGTCTCTCTTTGTAGATATTTAGGACATGACTGGATCATGTCACAGGCAGTTTGATGTTGTCGGACTTGCTTTGAGTTGGAGGCTGGTTGGATTAGCTGATCTTTATAGGTCTGTTCCAGTATAAATTATTCTTTAATGTATTTGTAGAAAGGTTTTAATAATCTATTGTCATGTAAATCAGTGTTGCAAAAACTGTTACTTAAATGATCAGTAATTCTCTTACTAACAAATGCGTAAAGATTTAGTGAGGAATCCCTGAAAAACATGGTGATTGAAAAAAACCTTAATGTACAAGTAATTGCTAAACAGCAAGTATGATATTCTAACTTGTCTTCCCTAACTATGTATGCATACTTCAATACAAGCATCTCTTAAGTATAAAATTATTGAAGTGTTTTGTATGTAAACACTGCATATTAATGAAGGCAGACTGGAGAAGTTCTTAATAAACTTCACACAATTTCAGAGTAGTCGTGCATATTTTTAGTAGGCTGATTAATCTCTTATAATTATCTTTACGCAGTCACTGTCTGTTATAGAAAACAGCTGATGTTAGGAAGGGAAGCAGAATAAAAACAACACATTCTGTTTAAAATACAGACAGGTGGATGTGTAGGTTTTTGTTTGTTGGTTTGTTTATTTTTTTTCTAGTCCAACACACTGATCTGAGTCAAGTTCAGAAATCTATGTAAAACATGATTCCAGAAGGTGGCAGTAAGCTGAAATGATAACTACATTTATTAATTTCTTCATCCCACCAAAACTCTTTGGTGGAAGTCAGGTCTCTGTATCCCTGGGATTGGTATGATTATATGTAGCTTTTCTTTATAAGGTGTTGAAATGATGCATTATAGCTTGTAAACTCACAGTCTTAATGTGCATAGGAGTAGCTGAACTTTGTCAAAGTAGAATGTTCTGCCTCACCTCGGTGATCCAGGGAGACAAATCCCTCTAAGTGTCACTGTCATACAGCAGTCAGCTCACCAAGGGTTCTGCTCTAGAAGGGTCATACTTTGCATTTGTGTTACTTGAGTAAACTTTTCCTTGCTCTCCATGACAAATCACTTTTTACACAGTTTCAGTATTGGTAGACAGCTGTGGTTGGAGGTGTCTTCCTTTGTTTTTTTTTTTTTTTTTAATGGCACAGGATGTTGAAAGAGCCTGTTATATAAGTTTGAATATACAGGTACAGATATGAAGTTATTCTGATATTCAGGCTTTAAACAGCCTTACTGATGTAAAATACATTTTCTATGGCTAGAACGCTGTGCAGTAACAAAGAGTTGCACTAAAATGGGTAGTTGTGCAGTTATCTACAAACACAGGCTTTATTCCTGTAAGTCACTACTTGGGAAGAGGGAGAATGACGTGTATGGATTTAAGTAATTGCTTTGTATGTATGACCATAGTACTTAAATGCTCAAATGCCAGATTTGCAGTCCTGTGGCTGAACAAGATGAAAATCTGATCACTGACAATTAACCTGTTTAGATGATTTCACATTTCAGTAAATACACTGATTAAGATGACAGATCTGGAATGATGGAATTCTGAAAACTGAAACCAGTTAATTATCATGAATAACGTTTGCCATTCAAGTTCTCTCTCATTACAACCTTGCCAAGTTCAAAGGTTGTAATGGAGAACACGTGTAACTTCAAGTCATGTGGTCTAGAAGGTAGAAAAACCGTCTTTGGATGTAATCATGAAGGGTTTAACTTTTTTCATTCCATATCCTACTGGTATATGTAGTTTTTTAAGCCAAGTTCTTTTTTTTTTATGTCTTTTGGATCGTTACACAGCTTTAATCTTTGTATCTGTGTCTGTGTTTGCTTTGGGGGGGTGTTTTTGTGGGGTCGTTTGTTTGTTGATTTGTTTGGGGTTTTAATTTGCATTATTCAATGGATAGATATTTCCATTCCTTTTAGTGGAAGAAAGCATTGTTTTATTTGCCTGGAAGAGAAATGTTTCGATTGTCCAGCATCTGCACTGCCTGATTAATCTCTTTAGAGAGGGATAAATCCTTCTACCCGTGGTAATTGTTAAAAGTGTGACTCCTCTGAATATTTAATGTTCTCCTATCGGCCTATGGGTCATGTGTCAGTGAACATGGGACAATGCATCTAGTCCCGTATTTGTAATCACCCTGGAGTCCTAGTGGCTATGAGATACTTACCTCCTAGAATAATACAGCAGCCAGTTGGTCTCCTTTTTTCTAATTTTTGTAGCTAGTTTTTCCTGGGGTTTATATATGATTTTAGATTGTGTGATTTTGTTCATACACAGTTGTCTGCTCATTTTCTTCAGATAATGTTGAATTCAAATGCTGCTTTTCAGTCTGTTTTTAGCCTCTCTAGACATAATGCTGTTCGTATTCATTATCCAGCCCTTCAAGCCATCCATGAAAATACTGGATAATACTGGACCAAAAACAGAGTCCTGTGACATATGGTTTATTTGCCTCACTGGTGTCACATTGAACCATTGATAGCTGCATAACTAGATAGAAGACAAAAGTTTTCTTTAAAAAGTTTCAACTAAATCATGGTAATTCAGGCTTTGAATTGGGCCTTCCCTTGACCTTCTCACAGGTAGCATTAAACCCCCTCTAAGCAGAGCTTCTGATGCAGCAGACACTCTAATGTTTTTGAGTGCTCAGTGCAGAACAGAAACCCACTCACGTTGCTCTGAGAAGTGCTGTGGGTGATTACTTCCTTCTTGGGCTCGAGTTTTCAAGTCTTGTCCAGTGCAGCCCTTCAGTCATTAGTGGTAGTGATACAAGTTGATACTTGTACTATTTGGACAGTCTTCAGTGGCTGGCAAGCTGTCCAGTCCCTTCCTGTAGAAATAGGAATGCAGTTGTTGGAATGTGTATTTCTACTTCAAAGCAGATTATGGCTTCTTCTGTACTTGGGCATGGTATGATATGCTACTATCAGGCAGAAAGTTATTCAATTTGTCCAGCTGTTTTTGAGAGGGAAATGTTACCAAGCATGGTAAAATTGCTGTTTTGCTCACATTATGTATTTCATGACTCTCAGAATTTATTTTTCTGAATATAAGTTGCATATATTGCTGTGAATACACATTTTCAAGAAAAGAAGACATGCAGAGTGAATCCATAACTTTGCATTCAGTAAGTTTGCTGGAATGGAAGGTATGGAGCTCAAAAGAATAGTGGAATATGAAATTAATAGAAGTTTAATAAGCATATGAATGGTCAGAAAAAGCTTAATGTATTTATTTAGTCTTCTTATTCCTTGATCCATATCATATCATTCACAACAAGCATGCCCATGCCACTAAACTGGGAGGAGCTGTTGACTGCCTTGAGGATAGAGAGGCCCTGCAGAGAGACCTGGACAAATCACAGGGATGGGCAATCACCAACCGTATGGAGTTTAACAAGGGAAAGTGCTGCATTCTGCACCTGGGATGGGGCAACCCTGGATGGACAGACAGACTGGAGAATAAGAGGCTGGAAAGCAGCACTGTGGAAAGGGACATGGTGGTCCTGGTCACTGGCAAANGTGGTTGGGCACTGGAACAGGCTCCCCAGGGAAGTGGTCACAGCACCAAGATTGACAGAATTTAAGAAGCATTTGGACAATGCTCTCAGGCACATGGTGTGACACTTGGGGTGTCCAAGAGTTGGACTTGATTATCCTTGTAAGTCCCTTCCAACTCAGCTGGTTCTGTGATTCTGAGCATCAACAATCAGTAGCAGTACTGAATACAAGTTTAAAGGAACAAGTCTGAATAAGAGAAGAAGCCTTGCCTTAGTGGCCCAGAGCTTAGTGTGATGGAATATATTCTTCTAGGCTCTGTTTCTTTAAGGCGTAAATTTAGAAAAGACTTAGTAAGTACAGCCAGAGAGCTCCCTGTCTCAAGCAAAGCCAGGGGCTACTGTCTATGCAGTACAATTGGAGTATTTAACATCTCTTCATCTTCAAATAATTTTTAGGCTTTTTGGCTCACAGCTACTGAAACCATGCTACTAAATGTGTTTATCATCTTGGTCATTAAATTGTTACAGTTGTCATTAAACTTCAAAGGACCTAAAAAATACATGACTTGCATTCTCTCAGCTTAATATTTAGCTGATGAGCTCCTTTGACAATTGCTCTCAAATTGTTGGAGTGAAACAGAGAGCATCTCTTAAGAGATGGATACCATTTTCAATGTAACTACCATACAATCTCCAGAGTCCCTAGTGTAAAGTGCCTTGGAAAATGGGTCATCTCTGATGGGCCTCATTGGGAAGTGGTTGTGACATGCAACCTAAATTCTTAGAAATGACAGAAAGGGAAAAGAAAATTATAATTTGGTTTGTAATATAATTTGTCTGTTGAAATACTTTTTGATATATAAATGAACAAATCACTGCAATATTGAGGAAAATAAAACAACTCACAACTCACATGTAGGACATGTTTTGTTGTTTAACTAAGGGACAAGGTAAAGTTTCGGAAGTGCATGATAGATTGGTTGAGCGTTTTTTTTGTTTTTATTTTAGGAGGTATTTTCTGGCCAGTTTTGTCTTGAAGTTGTGTGATGCTAAATTTATGCTGTGTTATAAAATACAGGAAACTAGATAAATGACAGAAAGTTAATGTGTAAAATATTGTATAAAATTTGGAAACTTTTTGCAACAGAAGCATTATTGAACTCTAGTATGTACTGTTATTTCCTCTTTATTTTGTTCTACTTTTCTGATGGCATAATTGAGTTACAGAGTTGTCACAGGTGTCTGTCAAAGTTTCTTCCTGTGCTTTGCAGTATTTCAGTAAGCACAAATATATTAGTCCCGTAGAGAGCTGTGATTGCTCTGTTATTTTTTCAGTAAAACTCCTGGTTGTAATGGTGATTCAGTACCTGCCTTGTCTTAATCTAAGAAATGCTGCACTTTAACCAGTATTCTACATTTTTAAAAATTTGTTCTTTTAAGTTTCCAATGAGATATTTCCAACAGGGAATTCATTTGTTGTGGAAGTGTGGTTTTCATTTTGCATTTGACATAAAATTTTCATAAATTTTACTGTGAATGATGATGTTAGTATCTCCAGAGATCACACTGAGAGAGTTTACTTTTTATTTCAGTGTATAAAAGAATTATGTTCACTGCTGCTTAACCAGTCCCTCCTGCTGCCATCCCTGAAACTGCTGGTAGAAAGCAAAGACCAAGACCTTCATGCCGTGGCACTGGAGCAGATAACAGCTGTTGCTAAGGTATGAACAGTTGAATGAACCACCTTTCAGAGGCTGAGGTAATAAGTTAGCTCTTTTATCTTCATGTAGTAAGCAGAGACTACTGAGACACTTACCATTATTAAGGTTTTCCACAGCTATTGTGTCCACAGTGAGCAGTAACACAGGGCTGGTAAGAGCTTTTGTGCATACTTGAGGTGATTAAACCTCATAGCACTTCCTTTAAATTACTTAGTATGCTGTTTGAAGTCAGCGTAGTGGAACAGAAACTATTCCGTTATATGAAGTAGATTGTTACCTCTGTGTTCATATTCTCTCATTTTGGGTTTTTTTAAGTGATAAGAGTATGTCAGATGACTTAGCTTGTTTCTGACAAATGTGGCATCTATTTAGATACACTTGGAGATCTGTTATGTCACTGATTTTGTTGTGATGGTATGTTTGGGGACTTTCATGCCGTTCTAAACAGACTTGGTTCCATACTCTAGCAAAGTTACTGGAGAAGAAACCTAAATACTGTCTTTTTCTTTGGACAAGAACTGAAAGACGTTACTGTATATTTGTCAATTGCTATATAACATATTACTGTCTTTGCCCTGTGTATTTACTTTTCAGCAAATAAGATGGAACACCTAAAAAGATAAAAGTTTGTCTCCTAGGCAAAAGCACTATATCAATTTTTATCTTTTTTCTGAAAACTGAGCTGGGTATAAATTTTTTTGAAGCTCTTCATTGAACTCATGCATGTGCAGCCTAACTTTTTTGGGTTTTACACTAGCTATGGTCTGCAATCTAACATTCTGCTGCAAAAGAGAAGGAACCAATTGTCTCTGACCTTCTCATGAAAGAGAATGGCTTTCTCCTGTGACTGAATTAACTGCACTGATAATTTCCAGGATTACAATATTTAGGTAGGAAAGCCTTATCTGTAATGTTTCTGAATTCTGCACCAAATCTTAGGGAGCTTTTGGTTGTGTATTATAATACAAAACAATAATTTATGTTTTCCATATGGTACTTCACAATGAAACTGCCAACATGGAAACAAATAAAACCATGTGTGTTTTTAAAATAAGTATCCCCCAAACACAAAAGGTTTTAAAATGTGATTTGTGGGAATTCAGACTGAAATTATAACTTCCTTCTAGGGCATGCCCTCTGCTCTAGTTATAGTGATTGCCACAAAGTTTTCAGATTCCTTGGTTGTAATAAACTATGGAAATCATATCCCCTGCTTTCATACTATCCTCTTTTACCTACGATAGAGATTCTCCATCCTCCTCTTCCCAGGATTCTCCCTTAAGTGTCTCTTCCTCACTTACTCCTGCTCAAGTGCTGTGTCTTTCCTTTTTATGAATATTGTGTTCCGGAAGCTTTTTGCATCCTTAGAATAGTTTGAGAAATGATTTATCTCCTTTCCAGAACTGGTGAAGACTAGCCAGAGAAGCAATTGATCTGGAAGCATAGGCTCCATTTCACGTATTGCAAATTTTCCTTTGAAAGGACTTTGTTACCAAAATGGAAGAAGCACCAGCTTTTTTAATGTGTCCTCTATGAAAATTTGAAACCGTGGAATGGAAGGTGGCAGGATGTATTATATGTAACACATATCTGTTTCTACCAAAATTCTAATGCCATTGTTGGCATCCAGTTTGAATTTGGAGTGTTTGCTAGTTGAGTTTGGTATTTAAAATAAGAACACATAGGTGTTTCTATTCCCTTTCTTTCATACCAATAAACCACAAATTTTCTGATTTTTTTACAAAAAATAATTGTATAAATATTAACTACTAAAACAATAGCATGTTGATAGTTTTATCACCTGCAATTTTAGATTTTATTTCTACAAAGCAAGGTTTTTTTGTAACTTTTAAACAAGATGATTTCACTGAAAAGCAAACACAAATCTGATACATGCATGCACATTCGCATCTCTGTGTTCTTGTTAGCCTTTTAAAATGAACTTTTTTGTTAACAGTTGAAAGCTGCTGTATAAGTGACTAATTCTGAAGCTTGTCAGCAGGAATTAGTGTCCAAGTGCATTTTATTTAACTGTTTTTAAAGCATAATACTGTGTGGTAGCACTTTCTGAATGGTTACTAATTGTATTGCTGTCTTAACTGGCCGTTTCTTTCTAGTGTGCTCCAACTTTCAGTTTCCTACACTCTAGGCTGATTACATTATATTTGAATTTTAGGGCCAGGAACCTTATTAGCTTCTTGCTAGTATAAAGCACTTTGTACACCTGCACATACCCAAAATAATATTCTTTTTGGCTTTCTTATACAGGAGGCAGCTTGATAAGCTGTTTTTAATTCTTCCCTTCAAACTCAGCATTGATTTGAGCACATAGTTCTCTAAGAGTGCTGAATAACATAGAATTTTCAAAGCAGTTAGCTTTGGTCTAATGTTTTACTTTGAGTCAATGAAGATTTAACTGTTGACTTTATTACATCAGGCATAGAGCTTAGCCAGTACCTTGAATGTGACAGTGTTAGAAAAGCAGCTAGTACAGAAGAGTGCTGTGCTAAATGTAAAAGCTATTCTTATATTGTATAAAAAGTACCTCATACTCCTCGTTTTGTATGCATCTCTTACGATTACATTATTTGCTGTTGTACTGAAAGTGCATATATTACTTAGCTATGGCAATGTTGTTTATTCAGTATAATTTTCTATGCCTGCTTTTTGCTTTTTAGAAAAACAGTATTTGGACTGTTAATGCTTTTTGCAAAATTCTGAATTAATTTTTCATAGGAAGGCCATTTCTGCTTACATTGAACAGGAAACAGACAAATAACATCTGGCAGAGGGGAATCATAGCTATTGATTCCCTGATCCAGTGCTAACACAGCTCACAAACATGGCTGCAAGAAAAATACAGCACTTGCTTGCTGGTAGGATGTATTAGTTAGCCATTCGTTGTAGGCTGCTGACAGCTTTATGGGTGTTTACAGTTAAGGATGATGCTGAAGTGCTGATACTAGGAATTGTACAGCTTTTGCCTGTAATAAACCAACCAAGTTTTTGCGTAAGCTTTTTTTTTGAAATTGCAGACCCCTCTTTTTATTGTGTATCTTTTAATGGACTGCCGCTTGTCTTTTCTGAGTAACAGAAATAGCTATATTGCCCCTGTGTTGTGTGGTGTTTGAGTAATTTAAAAAATCAGTTTACCTAAATAGCCTTATTACTGCCAGTAGAGCCCTTAAGTCAGATTGTTTTTGAGAGGGGTTTCAGTGTTGTCTCTGCACTTGGTTATCTTTCAGAGATGAAAACTGATTTTTATACATCTGAGAGAGCAAGTAAATATTCTATTGCCTGTTAGTACCTATAATGTTAAAACAGCTAACAAGTGGGGGTTAATACAAGCAGTGCAAATACTTGTTCAATCAATACTTTAATAGAAACTAGAACCAGAAAAATGTTGTCGTCTGAAATAATACCTTAGCTCCATTTGCATGTTACAATTTCAGTGATGAAGTCCTAAATCTACCTTTGTAACATGTTTTACTGAAAAATGTAATACGAAAAATCACAAGTATGGTGTAGAATAATGGAATTTCTAGTGTTCTCCAGTGTATGCCATTTATGGCTACTCACTTAATGGGGCTTAATCTTTAAATAAATAGTTAAATTAATGTGTATATAAGCTAATGGTGATTATGATAAAGTATCTTTCTCTAGTTTATTTTTCCAGGATTTTTTATGTTACTGGTTTCCTTTCCCCTTATTTATTTGTTCTATAGATGTATACTCCAGGAAGGAATAAAACAAAAAGCATTTTTATCTCCAGTAGTACTAGAGAAGGGAATACTCTGGGAAACAACGGTTTCAGTTCTTTACTGCTGTTAGGTCATCCTTGTGAAAGGAAAGCAGCTCTTACCTTTCATAACTTACGGGTTACGGGTGGAATATTGCCTGTTGTTAATACCAGAACCTCAGCAAACAATGCTGATGGGGAATTGAATCATCTAGTTCCAAACCGTTCATGGGCAGGGATGCCTTCCACTAGACCAGGCTGCTCAGGGACCATCCTGGCCTTGAGCACTTCCAAGGTTGGGGCATCCACAGCTTTTCTGAGCAACTTGTTCCACCCTCACAGTGAAGCATTTCTTCCTTATATCCGATCTAAGCCAACCCTCTTACCATTTAAAGTAAGAGGGTGTGTTTAGATTGGATATTTCCTCTTGTCCCATCACTCTGTGCTCTTGTAAAACATCCCTCTCTAGCTCTCTTGTACTGAAAGGCTGTTGTATGGTCTCCCCAGAGCCTTTTCTTCCCCAGGCTGAAAACCCCAGCTCTGTCAGCTGGTCTTCATAGGAGAGGTGCTCCAGCCCTCCTAAGATTGTCTTCATGACCTTCTCTGGACCCATTCCAGCAAGTCCATGTCTTGTGCTGGAGGCCCCACACCTGGATGCAGTACTCCTAACTGCTCTCATGACAGCAGAGGGTACCACTTGAATGCCTACACTTCAATGCTTGCAAGCAGATATTAGCCAATACCTAAATAGGAAAACCAAGGAAAAAAGTCAGTTCTCCTTAATGTAATTAACCCCATTAGATCTTGCATGGGCATTGTGTGTGGGCATCATGCTAAATCTACACTGTCAAATTCTGCTGAAGGAGAGATGGATATGAAAAATGAAAGCTGCTCCCATTTAAACCTTTCAGATTTTTTCTGATGAAAAATTTAGCACCTTTAGCATGAAGTTCTAGATAGGCGTAATGATTTTTCTCGAACATATGCACTCTGATTTTGTCATTATTGTAGGTCATAGTTTATTCACACAGTATGGAAAGTGGTTGGGTGTTAATTTGTGCAGAAGATACCTGCACCTCTGAGACCTGCTTAAACTGCAGTCAGCTGCATTCTTTATCACTGGAACAGTGATTCTGGGATTAGCAGTAGTCTTAGTTTTACAGCCTAGTTAGGGTCTTGGGATAGCAAGGGCTCTGCATCTGCAAGCAGATCAGAAGTGATTCATTAGTAAGATCCTGACTGAGCTGTCTGCCCGGAAAAAACAGCTTTTTAAAACTGGGATAGTAAGGTGGTTGTTTATTACTTGCTGGGTTTTACTGTCTTACAGACTCAAAAGAGTGATTTTGAAAATGAAAATGTAGTGCGTTTAGGAGTCTGTATGTACTGTAGGCTAACATTTGGTGTGTATGGCAAGCAAAAATAGCTCTGGAGGTTGATTTCCATTAATGTTTTTTTAAATGTAAAATTTTTAGGATCAAAATTCCATCTGGAACAGCATCCTGGCTCGAACAGATTGAAGAATTACGGGTCTAGTGAGGAGTAAGAATAGGGCAGATGTACAGGCTCTTTCTCTGAAATACTGCTTTCCAAACTTTTGGTTATTTTCACATGTATGTATCCTGCTAAGTAATTGCCAGTGGTTTTCTTCCTTGGTTTTGTGCAATTTCTCCTTAAACTTGGATGAACTTTTATATCTTGCAGTATCATTTGACAGAGAATTCAACAGTGGAAAAAAACCTGCTTTTTATTTTCTCATAATTTGATCCCACTAGATTAATTTGATGCTTCATAGTTTTTTATTTTCTTAATGAGATAATGTTTTTAATTAATCCCTTTATGATTTTAGTGATGCTGCTATCTGCCCTATGCCCTCTAAGCTGCCTCTTTTTTAGATTGGAGAGTCATAGTTCTGCTGAGCAATTTCCAGCATAGATAATATACTGTAATCTCTGTAGTGTATTTTTTAAAAAATATATGCTTTGTGTGTTTGCCTTTTATATTGTTTTAGTAATTTTTTTTTATTTTAATGCTTCTTGTTCTGATTTAAAATTAATTTTAAATAAATGTAGTCTTAAGCTACATTTACATTGATTTAATTTAAAAAAATCTTAGAGCTCTATTTAAACAGAGCTGTTCAGTATATAAGCTGTCTTAATTAAGGTTTGTAAACATGTATCAATTCATTGACAGTCTCTGTAGGCTGATATATTTATTTAAACTAATGACTGGATATGTCTCTGCATGTGCAATTGATACCCAAAAAGTTGACACGATCTGGAGTTGTTAAACGGATAAATAGTCAATTGAGCTTTCTTTGCTGCCCATTTTTAAATGGAATTGTCATTAAACCTTGGTGTCTCTGTGTTCTTCCCACGCCTGCCAGACTCTACACAGACTGACCAAAGAATGGTGGAACAGACAGCGGCCTTAACTGCATGAAATGCATTCACAGGGTCTGCTTGCCATCATGTGTCTCCATCCCGTAGCCCTGAGACAACTAAATTAGAAAGGTTTCCTTTTCCTGACCAGGTCTTCAGACAGTTTGCAAGTCAGAAAATAGGAAATGTTAATCACTTTAAACCTACTGATCTATTTGGACCTAAGGATGAGCTGTGGGGCACAATCCAAGAGCCTTTCTGTGAGCTGTTTTGTTATGTGTGAAACCACACTGATCTCATTTCTCTGAGTGCAGACGGGTTTCTTTGCATGTGTGTTGCATGAGCATCTTCATCCCCATAGTATAGCTCAGGTGTTTAATGGTTTATGCTAGGAAAGGTTTTCTTTCAGATTTGTCTCTCTCCATTTTGTAGGTTTTTGGTATATGAAATCACACTAACCTATAGAACTTTTCCTTAACTGAATAGTAGCCTAAAAAATTCTAAATTAAACCTTGCATCTGCTGTCAGTCTCACTACTGTAATTACTATTTGCATTTTATGTTCATATGATCAAACAGTGAAGCCCTGTGTAAAGTTCCATCCTACATACAGGTTAAGAATAGAGCACACAGAGCTTCGAGGTGGGAGAAAATATCCCTCAGTCCCATTTCAGAAGAGATGGCAGCTGTTTGGATAATGGCTTAGTATGCTGCACAGTGTACTGCAAGATGCCAACATTAGAAATTTTGGAATCAGAATTGGTTAGGTTAGAAAATACCTGTGAAGTCTCACTGAGTCAAACTGTTAACCCAGCACTGCAAAGTCCACTCTAAACCAGGTCTCAACCACTTCCCTGGGCAGCCTGTTCCAATGTTTGACAACTCTTTCCATAAAGAAATTTTTTCCTGATATCCAGTCTAAACCTCCCCTGGCACAACTTGAGGATGCTTCCTCCTGTTCTGTCACATGTTACTTCGGAGAACAGGCTGACCCCTGTCTCAGTGTGGCCTCCCTTCAGGCAGTTGTAGAGAGTGATAATGTTTCCCCTGAGCCTCCTTTTCTCCAGGACAAACACCCCCAGATCCCTCAGCACATCCTCATGTGGCTCAGTCTCTAACCCTTCCCCAGCTCCATTGCCCTTCTCTGGACGTGCTCCAGTCCCTCAATGTCTTTCTTGCAAGGGAAGGGCCCAGGACTGGACACAGGATTTGAGGTGTGGCCTCACCAGTGCCCAGTACAGGGCACAATCCCTGCCCTGTTCCTGCTGGCCGCACTATTGCTGATACAAGCCATGATGCCACTGGCCTTCATGGCCACCTGTGCACGCTCTGGCTCGTGTTCAGCTGTTTGTTGACCCATTTTATTTAATGATCAGCCTGTCTTCAACAGGAAAACATTTCTGTAGTTAACTTTGGCAGTTATTAAGTAATTAAAGACTAAGGTTGGATAGCCTAAAGGCTGGACATCCCTATGGTTCTTAGAACTGTTTTGTAAACTGGACCTTGTGCTGGGCTAATTAGATTGAAAATGGCTTGATTTCAAATGTAAAGTGTCATTGTCAACTCAACTTGTATACAGTAGTCACATCCTGTGGTGCTGTGTAGCAGTTGAATTGCTCTTCAAGGGTGTTAAATCACTGTATCATGGGGTGTTTATTACTTGCTGGTACCCTGGTACCAATCATGTATGTTAGTACATAATTTTTATAGAAAATTAGGCAGAAAGTAACCAGACAATTTTTTTTCCTTTTAAACTGGGAGGTTGCTTTGTAAATGTATCATAATTTTATTAGTTTATTTGTAATTTGATATGGTGCAGTAATTGAAAACTGATTATTGTCTACCCTCCTTTGGTCCTTTTTTATCGTAGAATCACAGACTGGTTTGGGTTAGAAGGGAGCTTAGAGATCATCTTGTTCCAATCCCCCTGCTGTGGACAGGGGCACCTTCCACAAGACCAGGTAGCTCGAAGCCCCATCCAGCCTGGCCTAGAAACACTCCCAGGAATGGGGCACCTATACCTTCCCTGGACAATCTGTGCCAGTGCCTTGCCACCTTCACAGTAAAGAATTTATTGCTAATACCTAATTTAAACCTGCCCTTTTACAGTTTCATTCCTCCTTGTCCTGTTACCCCATGCCCTTGTAAAAAGTCCCTCTCCAGCTCTCTTGTAGCCCCTTTCAGGTACTGGCAGGTGCTATAAGGTGTCTCTGGGGCCTTACCATCTCCAGACTTAGCATCTCCCTCTGTCTTCATAGGGGAGGGGCTCCAGCCCGCCGATCATCCTGGTGGCCTCCTCTGAACTCTCTCAACAGGTCCATGTCTTTATGTTGGTGATCTCAGAGCTGAATGCAGCACTCCAGTTTGGGAGAGCAGAGGGGCAGAATCCCCTCCCTCACCTGCTGCCCACGCTGCTTTGGATGCAGCCCAGAATACGATTGGTTTTCTGGGTTGTGAGAACACGTGGATGGGTCATACTGAAATTCTTGTCCACCAACATCCCCACGTCCTTCTCCTCAGGGCTGCACTCAGTCCATTCTCTGCTCAGCCTGTACTTGTGCTTGAGATTGCATCAACCCAGATGCAGGTCCTTGCACTGGGACTTGTTGAACTTCATGAAGATTGCACAGGACCACTTTTCAACCTTGTCAAGGTCCTTCTGGGGGGGTTCCCTTCCCTTTTTTGGTTATATGTAGTTGTTCAATTGTGCTTCATTAAGTGGTAAGTTAACACAGCACTGTATTTCAAAGAACCCAGGAAGGACATATCAAAATTAACTGAAATAGAATTTAAAGTATTCTATAGTGTTATTTATAAAGCTACAGACAAGATTCTCAGGAGAGTATTCTGCTCTCATATATCAAGTAACCATATTTTTTGAGGCATCCAGGGTGTCTCTCAGAGGTAGCAGCTCTGTGCTTCACATCTTTTAATATATATTATATTCTTTCGAAAATCTCATCCTTGCTGTGAGTGCTGATTGAGTCTGTGAACGTTGCCTGTCATACTAACGTGTGAAATGTAATGTACTATATTAATATAAAGTGACCAAATTTAATACACTCTGTTCTGACCTTCCTCAGAGTGTCATTCTTGATATGGAGCTAAATGGTGTGATCTGTGCTGCACTGGGACTGAAAACCTGTGAAAAGTCTATAAAGCTGGTGGTGTAATCCCAGGCTGTTAAGCATTCTTATTCCTTAACTTTGTGCAGGTCAAATATTTATATTAATGTGGTAGACTGTTAAAGACATACCTTTACATATTCTGACATATGCAAAGTGTGTATCCTGTAGCTGATCCATGGGGAATACTCCTCTCACTTTGAAGGTCACACTGTGCGGTCAGAACCGTTGAGACATGTTCTGGCTGATGGCTGTATCTGGTAATTAATTTTTAATTACTTTGAATTTCTCTTTCTTTGTAGGTTGATGATTCCACTTGTGATGCTGAAATACTGTCCTTGCTCCTCAACGCCAAGTTGGTGGTGAAGTGCATGTCCACTGCCTTCTGCCCACGCCTTATTGCCCACCTGCTGGCTAACCAGGGACAGGGAGGCTGGGATGTGGAGGAAATTGCACAACAGCTTAAGGAAGCAGGGTTCAATGCAGAGGCCGGGTCCCTCCTGATGGCTCATCGAGGGACTCATCCTGCACTCAGGACTTTTACTACTGCCCTCCAGGCTGTTCAGCATTGGATCTGAAAATGTTGGAGTTATGCATTTGTCTGCCTTTTTGCTGGAGATCTTACACAAAAGGGAGAAATTGTTGTTCTAGTGAAGTAACAAAGTGAGTTATTACCTACATTTTGTAGAAAACACACAGCACACAGTAAATTCCCATATACTTCTAATTGTTTAAAAAAACTGTTGATGCAGACTGTATCATTCTGTTGTATGATTAGCCAAGCATTGAGTCTGATAATCCTTTCAGATCACAGTTAAATGGTTACACTTGGTTACATATAAATGAAACAGTAGTAAGGTGGCAGGTTATATACAATTTGTCTTAAATTCTGTAAGTAATTTACTCTTGTCATAATGTAAAACTAATGTAAAAATATAATTATAAAGATATATATGGAGCAAAAAAAATCACAAGAGTGATTTTTGAGAATTTCAAAACCTTAAAATTCAGTATTGTGCAATGTTGTTATCACAGCTTTTGTTTGCAATAAATAAAATATTTTGCATTTAATGTGCTATCTCTTCTTTCAGCCTTTTAGACAGATAAATATTTTCTTTCTTCAGCCCCTTTTGCTGAAATTCCTCTCTCCTTAGTGATGTTTATTCATGAGGACAAGCTGAAGTCCAAGAGATATTTTTCTCCACCGTTTGGGAAGCCCCATCTCAAATCTTGAACATTTGTTGATACCTTTTCTAAATGTACTTTCAAAGTATTTACTTATATTTTTCCTGAGTTCTGAAAAGTTGCATAAATGTGTATATTTGCAGAATCACAAAATATGCTGAGTTGGAAGGGACCCAGAAGGATCTCAGATTCCAACTCCTGGCCGTGCACTGCAGCATCCCCAGGAGTCACACCATGTGCCTGAGAGCATTGTCCAAATGCTCCTTGAGCTCTGTCAGGCTGGTGCTGTGACCACTGCCCTGGGGAGCTGTTCCAGTGCCCAACCACCCTCGGGGTGATGAGCCTTTTCCTGATACCCAATCTAAACCTCCCCTGACACAACTTCAGACTGTTCCCACAGGTCCTGTCCCTGCTCACCACAGAGCAGAGATCAGTGCTGCCCCTCCTCTTCCCCTCACAGGAAGCTGTAACTGCAGTGAGGCCTCCCTTCAGTCTCCTCCAGGCTGAACAGACCGAGTGACCTCAGCTGCTCCTCACACGCCTTCCCCTCAAGGCCCTTGACTTCCTTGTTTCCCTCCTTTGGACACTCTCTAACAGTTTAAAGTCTTTCTTGTATTGTGGCACCCAAAGCTGCCCCCAGCACTGGAGGTGAGGCCGCCCCAGTGCAGAGCAGAGCGGGACAATCCCCTCCCTTGCCCGGCTGGCGATGCTGGGCCTGATGCCCCCAGGACAGGGATGGCCCTCCTGGCTGCCAGGGCACTGCTGGCTCAGGTTCAACTTGCCATCAACCAGGGCCCCAGGTCCCTTTCTGTGGCACTGCTGTCCAGCCTCTCATTGCCCAGTCTGTCTGTACATCCAGGGTTGCCCCATCCCAGGTGCAGGATCCAGCACTTTCCCTTGTTGAGCTTCAGATAGTTGGTGATTGCCCAGCCCTCTGATTAGTCCAGGTCTCTCTGCCTTCAAGGGAGTCAACAGTTCCTCCGTTCTGTATCATCTGTGAACTTGCTCAGTATCCATTCCCCCACATCCAAGTCATTTGATGATGTTGAAGAGCAGAGGGCTGAGGATGGAGCCTTGTGGAACCCCATTAGTGACAGGTCATCAGTCTGATGTCACCCCATTCACTGAAACCCTTTGTGCCTGACCCATGAGCCAGTTGCTTACCCATCCCATGATGTGTCCAGCTGGGGGCTGGACATTTTGTCCAGAAGGATCCTGTAGAGATCTCTCCTGTAGGAAAGACAGTACCAAAAACTTTACTGAAATCCAAAAAGATTACAATGCTCATCCCTTCATCAACTAGGTGGGTTACCTTGTCATAAAAGGAAACTGGGTTGGATAAGCAGGACTTTCCTCTCATGAAGCCATGCTGGCTGTGAGCAGTGACTGCATTGTCTTTTAGGTTTTTTCAAATATCTCCCAGAATAAGCTCCATAACTTTATCAGGCACTGATTCCAAATGCCTTTCTGTCTAATTAAGACAAAATAATTTTTTTATTGTTTTCAGAAGTTTTTTAACAAGGGCATTGTCTGTTTATTACACTGCATTACCAGAAGGGTTTGATGTTTTGTGTTTATAGACACTTCTTAAAATTAGTCTGTAAATCTTTTGCCTAATCCTGTGTTCAGATCTAATTTTGATGTAGTAATGTACAGAAACATTATACATTATAAGACCCAGAGGATATAATACACATTGGAAGAAATCCCTGGGGTAATGTAATGTAATGTAACCTCCTGCTTAAGGCAGGGTGCCTGTCTTGCTGGAGCAGGTTGCTCCAGCCTACATTCAGTTGGGTCTGGAAAACCTCCAAGGATGACTGTCTTGGCTGTTCCCATGTTGAAAAGCTTTTTATGTTTGTCCTCTTGGGATCTGCTTTGTTTCACCAGCTTTTACTGACTGTGAAAATGGCTCAGATGTCAGCCTTACTTCCCACATTGCACAGGATTCATAATGAGGCTTTTAACAATACTTTAATTCTTCAGATTGTTAACTTATGTTTTGTATTTGCTAGTCCCAGCTGTCCTTCAGTGTTTATGGAAGGTTATATCATCCATATATTAACATGCATTCCAAATTCCAATTTCTGTCATTCAGCTATATTACTTTAATTCTGTTCTCTTATGTTAGCAGTCCTAAGAGCCCCAGACTAGTAAAGCAATTATATTGGAATTGCAGAGGAAAGAAAGGAAAAATTTAAAAAAGGTAATATAAGTCTCAATCAGTAGATGTGGACAAACAACACGTAGACCTCCAGCAAGAAAACCTTGAGTTATTCTGTAGAAGATATTTCAATACTTTACAGTGAAGCATTTTGGTCTGCAGGTTTTATTCTCAGGTTGGTAAATCCAGTGCTAGATTTTCTGACTATTCTTATTCAGGATCATGAGAAGTTTGTGTTTAGTGTCACTCTAAAACTGAGCTGTAGATAAACCTCTAATGAGTGTTATTGATCTTCTGTCCATCTTCTGGTTTGCTGGCATTACAAATCCATGATAAATGTTTCCCTTGCAGCCTGGATTATTCCTGATTTATTCTATATTCAAAACTTTCACCTGTAAGAAAAATTATTACTTTAGTATGTATATCCAAAATGATCAGCCTATATTAGTGTATATTTCAAAGAAAACTTAAGGAAGAAAAAAAAGGAGATGCAGATAACAAGGACATGTGTATCACAGTGCCAGCCTTTTAGTGTCTTCTGTATTGTAGAATAACATTTAATACTCTGGGATTGAATGGGATGCACTAGCAGGTGCTATTGAGTTGGGTTTGGATTTTGTTTTTTGTTTTCTTTTGTTCTTTTTAAAGGTTAAGAAACTCACCTTGGTATTACTTTTAGCTATGTTATTGTTATACTGAACACTGAACAGTTCAGTTCTGTCAGTTTGTTTGATTTGCAGTTGGGATTTGTTCATAATACAGCATAAGCGGATATTTTTTTTTTTTACCTCAAACAATTCCACGTTCTGGAGATATTTCTGCTCCCAAAAGCAGGTGAATAAAGAGTTGAGTTGTGTCTCCAGGAGCAGTGCTTCCTAGGGCAATTAATCCTCTTTTGTCTGAAAGACACTGATAGCATTTGGATCTTTAAGGAGCTTTTAGCTGCCTGGGAGACACAGCAGAGCAGCAAAATATATCACCTTTCTTTTGAATAATTAGAACCAGAGATTAGGGAAGAAAGATCATAACTCAGAATTTCTTTTTCTGCTGGAAATACTAAGTATAGCCAGTATGACATTGCAACACATGCAGAGTAGACACTTCTATTTATAAACAAAACAATGCAATTCAATGAGTTGGGTGGCTACATAGGATTCCAATATTTTCCTTGAATAATGATGGTTTTTGCCATTTACTGTGTGTGACATTCTGCATGATGAGAAGATGCTTTGAGCGTGGCCATCTGGTGTAGAGTATGGCCATGCCCAGGGTGAGAAAGACATGGACCTGTCTGAGAGAGTCCAGAGGAGGCCACAAAAATGATCAAGAGGCTGAAGCACCTCTCCCATGAAGACAGGCTGAGAGAGCTGGGGTTGTTCAGCCTGGAGAAGAGAAGGCTCCAGGAACACCTCATAGCACCTTCCAGTACTTAAAGGGGCTTGTATGAAATACATGGATAAAGTTTTTAGTAGGGTCTGTTGTGATAGGACAGAGGATGATAGTTTAAAACTAGAAGAGGGTCGATTTAGATTAGATATAGGAAAGATTTTTACAATGAGGATGAAGAAACACTGGCACTGGTTGCCTGGGGAGGTGGTAGCTGTCCCATTCCTGGAAACATTCAGGGTCAAGTTGGATGGGGCTCTGATATCCAACGGAAAATTCCCTGCTTATTGATGACCTTCAAAGGTCCCATCCAACCCAAACTATTCTATGAATATGGATACCTGCATCACAGGGGTAAGAATTCCTACACTTGCAAAAACACAACTATTTTTTGTAATTTTAGTATATTTTTTGGGACATGGAAGGCAGGACCAGAGCCATGCTTTGTATCAAATGTTGCAGACACCAAAAGTTCTAATGGCCTAAAAATGTTTTTTCATCTTGATTATTTAACTATTACTGAGCACTTAACGTAGTGTTTGCATAGGATTATTTGGTTTGACGCTGAACTCCCTTTCCACAGCAGTAGAAGTGATCTGAAATTGCTATGTTTGTTACAGTTTATTTATGATTATATTTCTCTTGTACATCCGTGGTAGTAAAACCGCCCTCTCCTCCTTGGGCCACGCTATGATCTCAGAAATGCTTGTTAGGCCTCAGCCTTGATGAACAGCAGCTAGCTCAGCTCCTCTTAAGTTTATCAGAAACACTCTCTGCTCCCAGGAACTTACACTGTCTGACAAGCTCCTGTTTTTAATGAACAGCCCTAGAAACTTGTTTTTCCTGGCTGAATAACAACCCAAATGAAACAATATTTTTGTTGTCAAACTTTCAAAGAAAGTTACTGACCTGAACTGTGGTCAGGATGGAAAATTACTATGACTAAAGCCCACTCTCTTGTGACCCTATGAACAATGGTCCCAAGCGAGACCCACTGAGCTCTCCTGGACCACAGTGGGCTGTGACAGCATCTCCCTCTGAGTGAGACACCACTGTGAGCCAGAGAACCCTCAAGTTTACTTGGAGGACTGCTGCCAAAAGCTGACAGAGCCTGGGCAGATACCCCTACACCTCAGGGAACAACCCTTCACCCGCTGAGAAGATCCAAAGGCATCCAGTGTGACTGCTTCCCTGAACTTACAGGAAATTTTCACAGGGATATTTTTCACCTTATACTTTAAGTCTGTGTGTGTGCAAGTATGAACACATTAAAATTTATTAATGTTTCTGAAGATTCTTAAGTACATTAGATTTGTAAGTAAATTAGGCCTATAAGTGAGTTAGCATTGTGCTATGGTAAATTCTGTAAGAATCATTCATTAAATTGTTTAAATTAAGCTATTGATTAAGTTCTTTTAAGTGCTGTTAAAAACTTTAGACCTAAACCACTGGTGACATCTGGGGCTAAGTTTGGTGAGGGTGTCCACTCTGAACCTTGTGGCTCAGTGGGAGTTGATCACCCAGACAATATGTTTCATGAAGACTTTCAACAGTTTTTCATCCAGCTGTAGTTCTCAAAAACTTGTCTTCATTATCACCCCTCTCATCTCTGAGGACGTGCTGGAATGTTCTGATAAATTCCTATATCCTTAATGCAACAGCACTTTGATGCCTTTATAATTGGTCCCCTTTTGCAGACATAGAAAATAGTAAACCTGAATGTCTTCGGCAGCTGCCTGCACTTCAAAACAGCCAGCTCATTTTGCTGAAGATGATACACACGGTAAAAGCAGAAGTGTAAAGGTCCTTTGGATGGCCAGAAACAGGCTCTTTCTTTTAGCTTGGCTAAAGAATCTGCTGACATGGCTCTATTCTCCACAAGAACTCAGTGCCTTAAACTTTCATACGTTTGTCCTCGGCAATGCTCTGTTGCACTGGGTGGAGATGGAGTACTGAGTTTACGGGGTGAATGAGCGTCCCATTGTAGTGCAGGAAGATTTTAGCAATCCAAGGACAGAGCCTAATCTTTCCATAGTGCTTAGGAAAGCTGGAGTTTAACTACAACTTTCAGTAGGTAATTATGACAGCTAAAACTTTATAAAAAATAAATCCCTCTCTAAGCCTTTCTGTCTACCGTGACATTCAGAAACACGAAAATCTTATTTACTTTGATTTCTTCTTATAGTGATAAATTTCATCTGTCATTTTTCTTCACTTGCTTTGAGATTGGCTAACAAAGGGGATGGCTTGGTGCTCATGCTAATGACTCTGCTGTTGAAAAAAAGCAGGGTATTTTATCATGTTGATTGAACCTCCATGGGATACGCTAAGCTGTGCAAACAGAAGATAAAGTCTGACGTTATGTCCAGCTCAATCATAGCTGAATCTGACAACCTGGTCAGCATTTCTACCTAAAAACAGAGACTCTGCTTTCTGAAGCTGCCTGGGAGCAGATGGAAGAGAGCCTGACAGCTTCCCTGTTGCACAGCCATGTCATTTCCATATCCCAGGTTCCTGTACCATTTCTCAGTACCAGGTACATGACAGTTAGTGGAGATTTTTGGTGTGTGTTGTGTGTTGACCCTGGTTGGGTGGCAGGTGCCTACCAAACCTGCTCTGTCACTGCCCTCCTCAGCTGTGCAGGGGAGTGAAAATATGAAAAGGTTCTTGGGTCTAGATAAGGGCAGGGAGAGATCACCCTGCATTGACCATCACAAGCAAAACAGACTCCACTTGAGGAAATAAGATTACTTTATTGCCAATCAGACCAGAGTAGGCTAATGAGAAATAGAAACCAAATATTAAAACATCTTCCACCCACCTCTCCTGTCTTCCCATGCTGAGTTTCACTCCTGATTTTCTCTCCCTCCTCACCCCTGGTGGTGCAGGGGAATGAAGAAAGAGAAAATTCATTGTAAATAAGATTTAACAAAGAATGTGATTACCACTGAAACTGAATTGTGTGCTCAACGTGTGTTCCGCTCACTCTGACATCAGCATCTTCTGCCACACTGTGCTGGCACACTGAATGTCTCTGAATGTCCTTTTAGTCTACCCTCCTAAGCTTCCTGTGCTTTCAGGGCACAGTAACAGGAAAACCAGCTCCACAAAGAGCTCTGATTTGTAGTCAAATTTCCTTTATAATCCAGGTACAAAAACATTCACAACAGCCTTTTTCTTTGACAATCTTTATCTACCTAATGTGCATGTAAAATAATTTTTCTAATGAGCAAAACAGATACATGCTCTTTAAAATAAAAAGTAATGTTTGAAAACAAATAAGCAGAAGGAGTTTAGTCTAAATGGGAGAACAATAAAGAACACAAGCTGTGAATGAAACAGGGGGATGATTTTAATTATTCCAATAGTACCATCTGCACCGGCTCTGGCTAGACAGGAACAAGGACACAAATGTAAATTTCAAGAGTATGTGTATATCTGAATGTAATTTTAATAATATGTATATGAATATGTGCAGTATCCTATATAATCTCAAAAAGGAAATGGAAGTGCAATTTGAGATCCAATCCTTAAGTGTTTCCAGGGATGTTTCTTTTGTGACCTTTTCCATTAAATTAGGCACTTAATGAATATTTTGTCGAAGTGATGATTTAAGTGCTGCACTGGTGAGGTCACAAGTCCTGTGTCCAGTTCTGGGTGCCTCCAAAAAGACGTTGAGGTGCTGGAGTGCATCCACAGAAGGACAGTGAAGTGACAGGCCTAGAGAGTGAGTCCTGTGAGGAGTGGCTGAGGGGTCTGGGAGTGTTTAGCCTGGAGAAAAGGAGGCTCAGGGGAAACAACTACCTGAGCTCCCTACAACTGCCTGGAAAGAGGTTGTAGCCATGTGGAGGTTGGTCTTTTCTGCCAGTCAACAAACAACAGGACAAGAGGGCATGGACTCAAGCTGCAGCAGGGAAGGTTCAGGTTTGACATCAGGAAAAATTTCTTCACTGAAAGGGCGGTTAAGCTTTGGAGTGGGCTGCCCAGGGAGGTGCTGGAGTTACTATCCCTGGGGGTGTTCAAGAAATGACTGGTTGTGGCACATAGTGCTGTGGTCTGGTTGCCCAGGTGATGATCAGTGAAAGGTTGGACTTGATGATCTTGGAGGTCTTTTCCTACCTAAATGATTCCGTGATTCTGTTATTTCTGATAAAGACATTGCAGAGAAAAGCAGAGTGAAAACAATCCTATATGATTTTGGACTTTGGAGCTATAAAATTACACACCTGTTCTGTAACAAAAATGTTCCTAAGGTGTGATTTTTTTCAGTCTTTTGCACTTTCTTAGACTGTTCAAAATTTCTGGACCTAACTGGATAAAAAAGTAGAAATGATTGTGAGATATGGCTTTCCATATGAAGTAAGTCCAGTTTGAGATGGTTCAAGATTCAAGATATTTGAAGTTATAAGTTTTGGGTTATTGTTAGCTTCGTATCCTGGTATAATCTATATCTCTTCAATGATTTGATAGGTCTCCGTAGGAACAAAACACCTAGGTAAATGTTTAAGTCCTGTGGTTACTTTTTTATTGAGCATAATGAGGGAGAAACAACTGGAATGACCACACCAAGCAGCTCAGTCTAATTGTAGGATTTTCTAAAACATCTACAACATCCAGGAGTCTGAGGGTCTTGGTCTAGAAAGGAATCACAGTATTATATCTTGCTCACAGAAATGAACAACGAGCAAAGGGAAATTAATGAAGGGGACTACAAGCTACCATTTGTAATTAGAGCTCAGAGGTTTTTAATTACTTGTTGATTCCTTCAGATTACTTTGATTTTAGAGGGCAGTGTTTATAATGGTAGTATTCCCAGGATGTCCCAGTAAAGACTCATACTGTGAAAGCTCTGCACCTACATGCAACAGAATATTTACATTATGTGTTAGAGATGATGTGCTTAGAGAAAACTAACAGTGAGGGCATTGTGACGATATGATCTTTGCACAGATTCTGCTCAGCATCTCTTTGGCCTTGCCAACGTGAACCTTACCAGGCTGAAGATGTCTTTTTGGTTTTGTTCACCAAATTACATTTGTTTCTTTCACCACTTTAACCAAGGATTCTTAGTTTAAACTGAAGTTTGGTCTTATGTGCCAATTATCAGGGAAAAATATACTGACTAGGAAGGATGTGCTGCCTCTGGTTAAATGTCAGTGCTCTGTTTATGCCCTGGATCGGGGCAATCTGGCTCTCTATTTCTTTCAGAGGAAGTGAAGAAATATCAGTGTCAGCTTTAAGAGCATCTCTATTTAGAAAGGAACAGGAAGTTATTTTGGAATTTTTCTCAGTGGTTTTCAGGAGGACATGTGAAAAGCAGGGTATTTCTTCAGATTTCACTATGTATCAAACAATATTTTAGGAGCAAAAACAGAGGAAGAGACTTGTTTTTTACTTATAAGGTTAGTTTGCTGAAGTCTTAGTACAGCCTTCAGTCTTCTGAGGCCAGAGGACTGTTTTTGTTAACATTCCATAATCATATTTATGTATAAAATTGTCAGCATTGAAAAAAGATAGGGTAAAGCAAATAACTTTTGCACTTAGCATTTTACTAGCTACAGCAGCATTTGAACACATTTATAACTCATTCCATGAAATACCACTAAAATACTTTTCAGTTGCCTACATGAGGCTTCTAAAAATAGTTGGTATTTTGATAGCTTCTCTGTATCCTGCTTTAAATGTGGTGAATTATTATTGACTTTAAAAGCTGGGTTTTCCATCCTGTAAGCTGAAAAGTCAGAGAAGTAAGGAAAGGGAGCACAGGTGGTGTTTATGCCAGTGTCTTAGTTCTAGCTTTATCGAAGAGCAATGCCTTATACACACAGCAAAGGGTGAGCAGCTGCAGCTCCCTCTCTTACATTTCAGGCCTGAAATGCAGGGAGCACCTTTGAAAGTGTTTCCTTGCTCACTCAGGTTCTCACTGACCTCAGTGTATCTAACAGCTCTTGGAAAAGTCTCAAGGTCTTCAGGATTATTGACAGTGGAATAAAACAGGGAGCAGAATCATCTCTCTATGTTAAATTCCCTGCTATTGCTGTGACTGAAGGCACCGGCAATGTTCTGCACATTTCATTTGTTTTTCACGGCATTTTGTGACATTTGAGAGTTTCAGCAAGGATTTAATGCTGTTCTATGCTGTTGAGAATTTCCGCTGACAGCATTGAGTAAATGTTCTTTCTGGTCTGATCCATTGTCCCGTGGATGTAATGTGTCCCGAGAGAAAACCAATTGGTACCAACAACTAAAATTAGTCGTGAAGATCTTCTTTCATTACTATATACTTATTGCAGCTGCTAGTTTCAGCTTCTGGTTTTCATCACAGTTTAAAAATTAAGGATTGCATCTGCAGGTGAACAGAAATCAGCAAGCTGGATTTTGTAATCCTAAAACAGCTCTATGCTCCATCAGATCAAATGTCAAACCTACAAAGACTTAACCAGAGGAATATTGTAACTGTGGGGAAAAGAGTGGAATAATTCCTGGCATCCCCAGGATAAGCTTGAACAACAGAACCTCCAGTGTTTACAGAGCTGCCACTGAAGATTACTAAGAAGTGTCGCACAGCCGCGCGTGGGAAGTGGTGGTTGACAGCCAACATCTCAAAACCCTGCTTTACTGATGAGTTTGGCTTAACCCTAGGCCTGAGAGCTCTCCCCTCGATTAAGATCTAGTATTTAGCATGGCTGTGGAAAAGAGGTTTTCGGGGATGTTTGATGTCAAGGGTGCTAGCTTTCAGTGCTTGGAGCTGGCAGCTGTTCCAGCTCCGAAGAGCTGCACATTGGTTTGCATTGCTGTATACATTTGTAACTTCCAGACATTGACCTTACAGGTTGAAATTGCCCCTCCCTGTTCTTTGCAGTTACTGGTTTGCACGTGAACTATAAAAAGTGGACATGGGGCAGATGAAGGAGGGTTTTGTGTTTGCGTGTTCTCTTGATGCATGCCAAGATTTTTCCTTATTGGCCTGGAGAATTTTAGCACTTGTTACAACTGCTGCGGCCCCGGTGATGTAAAGTCACAACTTCTGGCATTACCAAAAATTAGGCAACCTGAAGCAGGGCAATGTCTGTGTATCAAAATTGTAACAGTAATTTTATTAACATTTTTTTGGTAGTCGCTTTTTGAAGCACGCTCTGAGGAGTAAATTAATTGTAGAGACTAGCAAAGAGGATATGTATCTTCAAGACTGACTGAATCAACCAAAATTTGAATTGTCCTCTCTTTCCAATGACTCTCTAGGATATCTTACCAATGAAATTTTTATTAAGACTACTAAAATTACATTACCAATGGAATTTTATAAGTTGGATACTACTTATGTATCTGGCTTCCTATTTGTAGAGTTTATGAGTGAGAAGAAGGTGTTTTTCCAGAGGTGTCCAGAAACTTTGCTGCTTGGCCAGCCTGTTCTTCTCTTTTAAAGCAGCCACTAGGAAATGTACACTCAATGGATGCTTCTTCCAGACATTTGCCAGAAGAAAGAACAGGTCCTTTGGCTCATCTTTCTATTGAACAAATGAAAGAAATTTGCTATTTTTAGAGCTATTCCAGACATTTGTGACAGAAAATCAAATGAATGAATGTAGCCTTACTTTCCTGTTAGAGTGTTTTGCAGACAAGCTTAGATTTTTCCTTTATTTTAGATTTTTCAAATATTCAATTCGCTATTTTTATACAATTTTTATTCTCAAGATTGCTTACCACAACTTGTTACTTTTATGAGCTTCTAAGATTTTTAATTAATGCTCATTTGGCTAAGATGATTTTGAAGCCCAATACATGCTGTTGTTTCACTCTTGGAATACTTAGCTAAAGCTCTTTTAATTTTTGGTGCATTAGAATCTGTGTTATGTAAATTCCATAGATATTCCTGTGTCTAACAGCAAAACGTCTCTTTTACAGATGTTTAGAATAAAATGAGAGGATCTTCAGACCCCAGGGCTATGAATTCATGGCTTGTATCCTAGAGCGTGTTTGTGAGTGGTTTATGGCCTGGCCTGGGAGGATACTGTGAAATAATCTATCTGCCAATAACCAGATGATGTTACACAGATGCAGTAGGTCTCTGCTTTGATTTAGCAATGATTTGTCTGGCCTGGAACTAACTCCATATGGTGCTTTTTATTAACCCGTTGGAAGGAACAGGGCTCGTCCAACCTTCTGTCTGTAGCCTGCCAGTAAAAAGATGGGTGAAAGCTCTTGCTCATAAAAGGGTGGACGTAGTTCAGCTGTTCCTGTGGCTAGGCTGAGCTTAACAAAACACTGGTGTGACGTCTCCTTTCCCACCTAGGTCCGGTGATTCCTGTGAGTGTGAGGCTAAAGGTCTGAATGGTCCTAGGCAGGAACAGCTTGACTGACAAAAGATTTCTCCTCTGAAATTTTTGGAGCAGTCTTGGGTTTATTGGACAGAGGATCGGCCCATGCCTTAGGTTTAGTTTATTTCTTTAGGGCTACTAATGTGGCTTCTTGGCTAATGTCCTTCCAAGTTTTGCCCCACAATATCTGGATTAGGCAGCTTCTAACCTGGTTGGTTTCCCAAGACGCAAACAGAAAGGACAACCTGTGTCAGCTCGTGCCCCATTGAAAAATATTATAAACTCCTCTCAAATATTATAAAGCCAAAATAGGCTTTTCTTTTTTTTTTCCCTTACCAATTCTTGTCTTATATGCACCCAGTACAAAAGCTTATCCTTCACAGGGAATAAATTTATGTAGGAGAGACTTCTTAAAAAACCTTAATATTGAACATACAAGTCCACATTGTCATCCTGTCACATTTCTACACTACAGGATGTAAAGTCCCTTGTCTTGCAGGCAGGGAGTTCCCTGGGCTTTTTCCCTGCTTCAGATGTGTGGATTTCCATTCCTGTAATCCTGTTAAACTGTCCAACCTTCCCACCCCATATTCATCATCTCCCTAGAAACTCTAGCCCATTTCATAGTACCAAGTCTTGGGGGGGCAGGGTGGGGTTGCAAAATTTAATACCTTTAAAAAATTCTAGCTCAGTCTAAGTTTTGTCAATTATTACTTTATCCTTGAGTTTGATCTCTACCCTGAACACTAAGATGCATCTGTCTGTTCTAATTGAGCCTTTTCCTCATCCTCGACTTTGAGATATTATTTTCTCTGACTTCAAATTCATGTTTTCGTGGATATTCTGGTATTTTATTTGACATAACATAGCAAAATGCGTAGTTAAGGTAATGAAATCTGCTATCTAGAATGAAAAACCTTGAAAAAACAATGCCCTTGGTAAGTCAGAAGGAAGTGGCACGCTATATCTACTACCACTCTGCTGCTGTGCTATTTTCAATGTTAACATCAGAACTCAAAGTCTGATGCATTTAGCAAATAGCTAATTTGCCCTTAAAGTTTGTCATTTTAAAAATAGCACTCCCAGCCTCTTGTAAGTAAGCAATTGCAGATACGTAGTACAAATAAATTCCCTGCAGATCCTTTTTCATCCCAGTCATTAACCAAAGAGAAACCAGGTCAAACATCTTCAACACTAAGAAAGTCAACCCAGGGACAGCGGACAGGAGCTGGGCTCTGCACTGGTGGGTATTTACCCTGCCACTCCGTTTCGAGCAGTGGTTTGACAATAACAGAGGCCAAATTAGAAGCTGTGCTAGGTACTTTCCATGGTTAATTACTCCTAGTACTTAACTGACACCATGTTGAAAAGCTTTGTTTTGCTAAATTTTCCTTAAACTGTAACAGAAAAACATCCCTTTCTCAAATTAACTGTTTGCATATTGTGGAATACCTCATTGTTGCCTCCTTCATTATGATGAACTTTTATATTTTGAAAGGCTTTTTAAAACATTGTCTTTAGTTTCAACAAATATAATTCTTTGATTTTTCTTTTTTCTTTTTTTTCCACGTTACTTTTTAGAACACTTCCTTTGGTTTCTCCTTGAGTTGTCAAATTTTATTTGAAATACTGTACCATAGTTATGGTCTTGCCAATACTTTGCAGAATGGAACAGCTACTTTTCATGGCCTTCAGGAAATGCTTCTCTACCTTCATTAGAGAATTACTTTTGCTCTGTACTCATGCTCTCATTTTATTTGTGGTTTATTGCAGCCTCAGCTACGTTTCTGCAGTGGTGCTGTGTAAACAGTCTCATTTTTATATTTACTAGTTTAATTTTTCTTTCTCAGGTGTATCATTTTTTGGGTTAAATTTCATGGCAGTTCTTTGATAAGGGGCTGTAACCATGTCCTTGAGAATCTTTAAGGCATTTTCAGCATCCACAAATTGTTTCTGCTTTCGACCATATCACTACAGAAAATTCAGAATATAATTCAAAACCTATGACAGATCTCCTGTTTCATCTCCCACCTTTCCAGGCTACAAGTAACTATTAATAACTATTCTATGAACATGTTGTTTTTTTTATTATTGTCACTTGGTTGTGCAGGCAGTTAATATTAACTTCACCTAAGTGATACATCCTTAATTTCCCTATGTAAATATCAAATGACAGGAGCTCTACTAAAGACAAGATGCATAAGTTAAACTTGTTCCCCCTAGTCTGATAGCCCTGTGTGTTGGGTTTGAGTGGCAAGGTGTTGGTGGCTGGGAGGGGCTACCAGGGATGGCTTCTGTGAGAAGCAGCCCCCATGTCCAGCAGAGCCAATGTCACCCAGCTCCAAGATTCACCCACCCCTGCCAAAGCTGAGCCCATCAGCAGTGGTCATAACACCTCTGGGATAACAGAGTTAAGGGACAAGAAGTTATTGTGCAGAAGAAATTGTGGCCAGAGAAGAGAGGAGGGAGAATAAATGAGAGGAGCAAGCCCACAGACACCAAGGTCAGTGCAGAAGGAGGGGCAGGTGGTGCTCCAGGCGCTGGAGCAGAGATTCCCCTGCAGCCCGTGGTGCAGCCCATGGTGAGGCAGCTGTGCCCCTGCAGCCCATGAAGGTCCATGGGGAAGCACAGATCCACATGCAGCTTGTGATGGACCCACACGAGAACAGGTGGATGTCTGAAAGAGGCTGTGACCTCATGGGAAGTCTGCACTGGAGAACGCTCCTGGCTGGAGCAGCTATAGTGGGATCCTGGTCAAGCCAAAGTCAACTCACCTCACCTGTCAGAAAAATAAATTTCATTATTGTTACATCATGTGCTTAAGAAAATCCATTTTTATATTTATTCTCATGTTAATATAGTGTCCTAGCTATACAAGAATTGTTTCGTATTTTTTCCACTTTCAGATATCAGGGTTTGATCATCAGTTCCCTAGTGACTGATGTATTCTTCTTTTTTTTTTTTTTTTTTTTTTTTTTTTTTTTTTTTTTTTTTTTTTTTTTTTTTTTGTGTAAAGGTAGGTACTTTTTCACTCTGGAATGTATCTTACCTTCCTTGAGCTCTTGCAGGAAGATTTGGAGGTTGTTTGGCATGTTTCTGACATTTATTCAGATACTTGATACTTATCTGTATATCTGTTAACTGCATTATTTTTAGCAGTTTCAGTTATGCAGCCTGGGCAATACAAACAGTGACCTTACCGGTCTTTCTCCTTAAAACCTCTGTCTCCTTTGATTTCTTGGCAGGAAGCTGTGTCAGGGCAGGTTTAGGCTAGACATCAGGAAAAGGTTCTTCACCCAGAGTGGCTGAGCACTGGAACAGCTCCTCTGGGCAGTGGTCACAGCACCAGCCTGACACAGCTCGAGGAGCATTTGGGCAACACTCTCAGGCGCATGGTGTGACTCTTGGGGTGTCCTGTGCAGAGCCAGGAGTTGGACTTCAATGATCCTTGTTGGTCCCTCCAAACTCTGGATGTTCTGTGATACTGTGATTCTTTCCTGATAAGCACAGTTACAAAAACCTCGTTTAGATTTTCTGCTGTGGCTGTATCTGTTCTGAACACTTTTACACCTGGATCATCCAGTAGCCCTAGAGACACTCTTGTCAGGCTTTCTACTTCTATGAAGGAGTAGTTTCTATTTGTTTTTATGCCTTTAGCAACATTTTTCTCAATTTTTTTTTTGCTTAATTTAACTTTTCTTCGAGTTCTGTTCTCCTTCTTTATTTGGACATGACTCAAAAGACCATCTTATTTCTAGCAACTTCTCTAACTTTGTGCTTCATCCCTGAGGGCAATCTAGTCTTAGTTTGTGTTTCAGGAATGGCTGGTTATATTTTCAGCCGTTAGGATGCTATATTTAAACTATCTCTGTCATAGCTCCAAATTTTGTATCTTTTGGATTTCATGTGTTATCTGAAAATAACTTTTTTTAAAATTTATTTTTTTATTATTTTTATGTGATGTCTCTTTTGAGATAAACCCCTTCATTAAGGCTTTGGGGGAGAGGACGTTGCATTTTCTTAATATGCTGAGTAAGTGAATGTGTGTATGAAAACCAAGCATGCTGACTAATATAGCTGTGGTTTGGTTTTGGTGGGGTGTTGTTTGGTTGGGGTTTATTTGTTTTGGTTTTGTTTAGATTCTGGGGTTTTACTGTCGTTGTTTTATTTTACTTTTTTTTTTTTTTCTTTTTTTTAAGTTTCCTGCTCTCTTTGTTCAAGTCTGGCCAAAGTATCTTCCTGTTTGAGTTTTGACATCCTCTATTCTATTCTGGATTTGAAGATACACAGGTCTTATGACTTAATTTGTCAATTTTTTTGCACTATGATTTCACCTTCTGTCTGCTTTTCCACTAAGTGGTAAATGCAGGGGATGCTGTCAGGGAGTTCTTTAGTGTTCCATGTAGTAACTTGCATATTGCCTCCAGAGCCTCTCTCTCGCTGTTCTCGGGGTTATGGCGTGTCGCTGTACCATAACTGTTGTCCCTGGATTTGCTGTTAAGGTGCTGTTTAAAATGGAACATTATTTCCTCATAGTCAGAAAAGTCACCAGAAGGCTTTCTAGCATCAAAGCTCTTGTCACCAATGTTCTCGGTGACGGAATCCTTCACCTCTATAACCCACCTTTCCTTGCTCTGTGAAGGGTAAGTGGATTGCAGGGCAGTATGTGGCCATTGTGTGCAGGAGCCATCACCACAAATGGGGTTGGGGACACCATGATCTTCTGGGACTTCTCTTTTGCATCGGGAATATTGTGAGCCTGGAATGAAATCACTCCATGGCATCTCCGGACAACATTCTTCCTTCTGCTCATAAACTCTACAAATAGGAAGCTGCATAGACAAATGTAATCTTAATAACAATGGCATTGATAACGTGTCCTATAGAGCCACTTGAGGAGAGAAACCAATTAAAATCTTGGTTGGTTCAGTAAATCTTAGAGCTGCACATCCCCGTCACTGTAGAGGAACTTTAGCATGCCAGTAGTCCTCAGGCAGGCAAGGTGAACATGAGGAACATCAGTTCCACTGACGTGAATGTGAATTAAGTGCTCAGCCTGTTCAGGAGCTGAGCAAATCCCACCAGCTACAGTTTTGGGACTCTAAATACCTTTGAAAATCAGATCCATCAGATTTGCAATGTGCTGTACATAGATGAATGAGCTGTTATTTTGGGAGAGGCTGGTGCATGAGTTATACGAGTGGGAGACTTGATGTACAAATGATTTTTGGCATAAGAGAACTAGAACTATGTCAGGCAATCCAAGAGGTCCTGATTCCCACATCAATTTCCGAACTGTTCTTTTCCTCTGTTGTTTTTTTTCTAAACACAGTGACCTGTAATAGATTTTATTTCTGTTTCAGTGCCCTCTGGTGTTTGTATTTTCTTTTGTTTAGTTCTGATTTCTTCTTCCTTTTTCTGGCATATTTAGGCACTGAGATATCTTTCAGCTCAGTCCCTTTGTCCCCTGCACTGTTCTCTCTGACAGGTCCCATTTAACAATACTAGTCTGTCCTTCTCTCAAAAGTGTTTGCAATGTCCTTGGCTTGTGTTATTTATTTCTCTCTGTCTTCTTTTCATTTCTTCCTTATTTATTTTTTTTTTATAAACTCTAAAAATCTGGGGTTTATTATTCCTTGGACCACGCACCTGCAGTGGTTTCCATGGCAACATGATTCTGCAGCCCCCAGCTGTTTCATTCCTCATTCCTATTAGCAGCTTACTGGATGCTGGTAAAAATGCTGTGGATTTGGAGAGGCAACCTTGCAGCTGAGAGCACGAGCATTTAATTACTTTGAAACTGCTTGTCTGGTTGTAAGTCCAGTCACTTTACTTGGGCTGAGAACACAAGTCAGCCATGACTATTTAGCAATCTCATCTCATTAGTTGTGCTTCCTCATAATCTTTCCACATCTACCTTATGCTTAAGTTGATAGCTCATACTCAATCCAATTATTTCTTATGACCTAAGCACGTTCAGATTGCTCTCATTTTTCCTGCGTCTTTCAGGAAACCTGAAAAATAACTGCATTCCTTTAAATGAAATGTTTAAAAAGCTTACTGTAGACAAGCAGAAGCTGGGCTGTCAAACCTCCTAAGTGCTGTCACAAAAATACCTCCATCATGTCCCTGAAAGTAAAGTCCTCATTACTTTGCGATGGGGTCTTGAGCAGAGATTTTATTGAAAGAATATAATGATCTTTCCGTCTGCAGATCTGTCTTAGTTTCATGCCCCTCATCACAGTGGAATTTGAATGTTTAATGAAGAGAAATGATCAGTGAGGATTCAAGGAGAAAATCAATCTTATTTTACTTAGGTCTTACCTAGTTTCTACTAACAGAAGTGTAGTGAATTACCACCTGTTGTATTATTGCCAGTAAAAGTGATGCTATTGTAAGGAGACTGGCTTCATATTTCTTTTATAATTCCCACAAAGCAGAATGCAAAATAAATACTATGAAAAAATATAACTAACCTATTCTGGTATTTTTACTGATTTTGTAACCTAATAAAATTATATATATAAAATAATGGGTTAAACAAAGATAAAAATACACAATTTGAAATACCAGTAACATGAAAGATATGGTTTAGCTAAAAGAGGAATACTTTTGACAGTCAAACAAAAAGGAAAAAACCCCTCACACATTAAACCCCTCACACATTAAACCCCTGCTGTCAGACTTTGAAGAATCAAGTTATAAGAGAAAGCAACAGAGAGGAACTGTCTGTGAAAATGGGAATTTTAAGATGGCCAAATAGAAGTTTTTTTTAAAATCCAGACAGATGCTGGATAAAGCCAACTAGCTGAGCCACATTTGTATCTCGTTCACGAAATACAAATTTATTAAAATAAAAACATCATTCAAAGGTGTTATTTTGATAACTCTTTCAAACAAGCTTTTAACATAGTTTAAAGATGAATGTAATCTTTATTTCTAAACTACTCT
This sequence comes from Melanocharis versteri, assembly GCA_013397845.1. Taxonomy (NCBI): domain Eukaryota; kingdom Metazoa; phylum Chordata; class Aves; order Passeriformes; family Melanocharitidae; genus Melanocharis; species Melanocharis versteri. The sequence continues at coordinate 27,937 of VZTG01000844.1, read as the reverse complement.
ACTGAAAGAATTATTTTGGCTGCTTTTATGTCAACATTAAATTGTAAGAATTATTCAAGTGTGATATCATCAATGATATAAACAACTTTAGTGCATTTTGTTAGGTTTTTTCCTTTAGAATTTCTTTTATGCTTAGCTCCACATAATTATTTGAAATAGACCAGAAATTCAGTGTCCTGATTTTAGATATATTTATGAATTTTTAGATTTTTAAATTTTTACTTCTAAATTGTTAAATAGACCAATTTATTTTGTATTTTACATGAAGAAATAATATTCTGTGTACACTAAAGAAAAACCCCAAAAAAACAGAGGGAAACTCAAGGATCAATTACTTGCATTTTTAATGTGAAGGGAAGATTTAGTAAAGTTGTTGGTATTTTCCAGTTTGCTTTACTCTACATGTTGGAATAATAAGATGATTTTGAATGGAAGATTGTTCCCATCCTCCTTTTAGTGAGATTCATAATGTCTTTTAACACAGTAAAATGGGACTTGTTTTTTGGGTTGGTTTTTTTTCAGGATAAAATAATTAAATAACAAGAATAATTAAATAATTATATATCAGATAAAATAAAGTGTTCTCTACTATTGCCCATGTATTTTGTTTTATATCCATCATGCCTTGGGCTTTCTGTTGAAGAAAATAACCCCTGTCTTTGCTTCCGTTGACTCCCGCAGACAAGCCTTGGCACTTCTGAACATTCAGTGAGTTGTTAGTTGCTATTTATAGTAACATGCATTTCTGTATTCCCACCAACTTGGAAACAAAAGGCTGGAAATGCCTGAAATGTTGGTGTGGGTAGCAGGTGCAGCATCAATTTGTACAGATGCTGTAAAAGTGTGCAAGGGCAAATCTCAGTCCAGATTCCAACTCAGAAGCTTTCACTAAGCAAATAGGAAAAAAGGCACTGCTCTTCTAACTGCAGCCTGGGGTATGCCAGAGAAGCTGGATTCTCCTCTCATGTTGACCGGTGACCTGTAAAAAGATTCAGCACCTCAAGCACAGAATAACAGAGAGGCCTTATGGGTTTGGGGGTGTATTTCCCACCCCACAGACTGTTCTGTAGTCAGGCCTCTTCAAGTGAATACTTGTGTATGTGTGTGTTCTGAACAATTGTTAAGGAAGATATCCTATGAACCTTTTAGTGGAGGGGAGTTAAAAAAAACCCTGAAAACTGTCTACAGAATATGGGCAATATAGGAATTTTATGGGTCTTGGGTATGCAACACATACTTTATTGACTGGAAGTCTTTATTCTGTGTTTTGTATATGTACATGTATACACACTTACTCTAGAATTGGTGATCAATAAGCACCAGTCACAGTTTCTGTGGAGTGCTGAGAGACCTGCCCTGCCCTCCATAAGCCTGCAAGGTGAAGAGGTTCCTCTGCAAAGCTGAGCGTCTCAGTAGGTTTAGTGTTTGTCCTGAACCTCTGGGTCAGGTTCATAGAATCATTGAATAGTTTGGGTTGAAATGGACCTTTGAAGGCCACCTAGTCCAAGCCTCCTGCAGTAAGCAAGGACATCTTCAACTAGATCAGGTCACTCAGAGCCCTGTCCAGCCTGACCTTAAACACTTCCAGAGATGGAGCATCCACCATCTCTCTGGGCAACCAGTGCCAGTGTCTCACCCCCCTCACCGTAAAAAACATATTCCTTATATCTAATCTATACCTACCCTCCTTCAGTTTAAAACCATTACCCCTTGTCCTGTCACTACAGACTCTATTAAAATAAAGTCTATCCCCATCTTTCTTATCAGCCCCCTCTAAGTACTGAAGGGCAGCTGCAGCCAGGGTTGAGGACATGAGCACAAGGCCCCGAGCTCTGCAGCCAGCGATGGGTGTCCAGGACCCCAGGAAGAGTGACCACAGGCTAGAGCAGGAAATGAGTGAATTTTAAGACTGGATCTGTGTTTCCCAGGTCTGCATGGCTATTCCTGTGAACTTCAGTTTGAGTGGAAAGTCAGAGCTCTGTGCTGTTCTAAATAAATGGAGCTATCTGCTTTTTGAGTCATTATTTAATCACTGAAGTTAATTTTGTTTTCAGAAAGGTGCAGTATGTGATTTGGGATAAACAATATCTGCTTCCATTCACTAAAACTTCCTCTGCTTCAACATATTTTTTTTTTTTAAGGATTGACCAATAGAGAGGACACAATATCTGGACAAGTAATTAATTAATTGTTCTAAAATTAATTCTAATTCTAATTTTCTAATTCTAATTCTTGCTTTATAAAGGAGAAGTTCCGCAGGTTTTAGTGTATTTCTCTATTTCAGCCCCAGTACACTCAGAACAGTATAGCTGGAATGTATTGAAAACCATTTAGTTAATGATTTGGAACATTTTTCAGGCCAAAATGAATTTGCTAATTGTGGGAAGTGGTGATTTATGTATATATTCCTATGTGGAGTACAGTGGTTTATCTATCTGTGCAAGTCTACACACTATGATAAATAGAGGATTCAAAAGTTAAGTACTTGCAAGAAAAAGAAATGACACCTGTATGGAATATCCCCTTTTGCAGCCACAAAATCCATAAACATCAGATTAGATTATGGAGGTAAGGAGTGTGGGAATACCATTTAATTTTTTTCCTTTTCCTTTTTTCTTTCCTTATCTGCCAGGTTAGAAAGAGTCACAGCAGACAGAGAAGATGAGTATGGATTAACCACCCACAAACACTACCTTCTCCCCAGCTGCCCCCTGCAATTTCAGCATGCTGTTTGTGACTGAACTACCTCTTCCAGGTAGCAAATAGAATTTTTGTGGCAAAGAAGTCACAGTTCAGCATTTGGCTTCTTAGTGCTGAATTTTTTTTGATGAATGAAAGGGGATCCTATCTATGGCACATGCAGAATTCAGACCATCTGATGAGAATGAGAGAAATAATAGTTTTAAGCTGGCAAGGTAGGCTCTGAAATAGTCATGCTTCTGCTTTATGTGAACGTACTTCTACTGATTTTTTTTTTTCTTAAATGTGTCTAGTATAAAAAAATCTCAAGAAGGATTTGGATCCTGACATGAGATGAGAACAGCTGTTGTTAGAGATGAGAGCAGCTAAGAAAGGCCACTGGCATTTTCTGTGATCTTTGTGACTGTCTTACACAACCATGTCTTGTGCCTGCACTCTGAATTTGCCTGGGCTTTTTTTTTATTATGGTGCCGTAAGTGGCCCCTGCTGTGTGTACAGAGGGTCAGACTCGCTTGCCAAGGGGAGAGTGATGCTATGTATCCAGTGTGCAGACTTCACACAGTAAGGAGACATCACGTGGCCAACGTGCTGACGGGTCTTGTCACAAGCAGACCAAGACAGAACAAGCAAATCACACTAAAACTAAAAAAGAAGTCCCCAAGGACTCGCTGAGCGCTGTGAAATAGTTGCCATATGCATGATGTGCAAGGAACAAAAGCAATTACAAGCCAACTGGTTTAATTGGTTCGGTGAAATAGAAAGAAGGTGTGGGGTAGAATGCTGAGAGGCTGCCAGCAGTGCCTGCAGGTGAGGAGGAAGTGACTTCAGCTGGCCACAGCTATCTGTCACCTTGAAATGACACTCCATCCTTTGTCTCCCTTCTGCCTGACACCTCAGCACAATGCGTAGTTTGGCTTTGTGCTTCTTTGATTCTAAAGCACTTTCAAAAACTTCTAGTGGAGCTGCAAATATTAACAAAGAGGATTGCTGTGTAGTGAACGTCCATGCTCAAGGAGGCTGTCCTGGCAGAAATGAGAGATTTCCATGGCTCTCTTAAACCTCTCCCCAGCCTTGGTTAAAACAAAAGTTTATTTGTATTCACAAAACCTTTTCAGACTTACTGGGACAACTCACCTGCCCCAACAGGTAAGAGTGCTGCATTGAGCAGGTGACACTCGATTCCAGACTAGGATGAGGATCAGATTTATAAAAGTGTGTGCTGTCTTGACAGGAGTGCGTTTAAAACCAGAGCTTTTAATATCTGAGTCTGGAGCCTGCCTGTCCCCAAGCACAGGGCTATGCCCCTTGCAGGGAATAACCTGGCTCAGCTCTCTCAATACAGAGCTAGCAGCTATGTTTCTCAACAGATTGCTGTGGCTGTGATTTACATGAATTTGGACAGGTTGTTAGGGAAGTCAAGAATGGTCAAGAGAAACGTGTTTAGTTTAACAAACTAGTTAGAAGTGCTGATGCTTCTGGGAAGAAAGTTCCTTTATACTGTCCGCTGAATGCCTAGTGAGATCCAGGGTAACAGCTACCCTTGTGAAAGAGAAGATGAAATAAAAGATTATTTTATTACCTGAGAAACAGCTTTACTTCAATCTTACCTTTTCATAGTGGCATATAAACCTTCTGTGTGTCTTGGCACCAGAAACATATTAACAATGAATAGTTTTTGTTGTGGTGGTTTTTTTTGAGAGACCATCTGTGCAACAAAATGCAGATCTGGTGGAATGCTTACATTGTGGAAAACAGAGCTGGAAATGGAGTTGAACTTTACAAACAGTTGGGCTTAATCTACATATAGCAATTACTTTTGTTGTCAACAGTTTAGATTTACCAGTTCAGAAAGGTTTAAGAGAAATAGACTTCTTTTAAAATTAAGTGTAAGCTACATGTAAATGAGCCTATGGTGCCTCAGAGCTCCCCTTCAGTCCTACCATGTAAGACAAGCTTGCAGGGACTTCTTATCAACTACCTTCATGTGGCCATGGCAGGAGGCCCCAGCAGAGCCTGAAGGTCCATTCCACTGGTTTATGCACAAATACATTGTCTGCTGGTGTCTGTACCACGATGAGAGAAGGAATGTCAGTCCCGAGGATCCTTTTGCAGGAGTAAAAGGTTTCAATCAGAGATGTGCACTAATCATGTACCATTTACTTCTTATTCGTATTTACTAGTGACAGCATTTACTAGTGACAACTCCTCAATACAATCGGGGTGGGAAAGGGCCCATTAAAATGATAAGACACAGTGACTTTATCTGTGACTCAAGATTTAAAATGGATTTAATAGCCACTAAGCACGCTGCTTTTTGATAAAAGGTCAGCATGACTTTACCATCAACGAGATAGCAAATTTTGCACTGTTTATGTTTTGAATGCCCAATACATGCATAATAATAAAATTCCCCAGACTTCTGATACCATTCCAAACTACTGTCGAGTCTGCCTCAAAACTATCCCTGATATTTTTGTAAAGTGGACTAGGCACAGACATATCTAAGTAATGATTCTCTTGAGAGAGCAAGAAGTGAAAGTCTATTTGCTATAAAGTGAACCCAGTGGTAAAGTATGCAGCAAGAACCCGATTCACTCTTGTATTCAACATTTGTCTTAAGTGCAGTGCAAATGAAATGAGGCAAGGGACCTTTGTAAGCCCAAGATGCCATCTGTAGTAAGAAAAAGAATCTTATGCTGGAACTAATTACATGACTTTAGGGATCTTACAAAAGGAATATCCAGAGGATCCTCTTGGTGATCCATTCTTTCTCACAAATCAAAGTAGGTGAAGAAAAGAAAATCGTGGAGCTCAGCCAGCGGTTATGTGAATGATTTAAAACTAAAGGTCTTGTTTCTGAAAAATGGCAGTACCCTGGTCTGGTGCTTCAGCCAAAAATGGTTGTAAAATTGAAATTGTTCATCTTCCCTTGAGGGCGCTAATTCTGTCAGCCAGCAACAATCTGGGACAGCCACAAGTGTCTTGAAACAGCAGCTTGAAAGGAGACAAAGTGAGTGTTAGATGAACTCAGTCTTCCATGAATAAGTTGAACAAAGAATCATTTGGGTGGAAGTTCTTGTTTCCAGGGCTAAGGTCTTTCATGCAATGAAGTCAAGCAAGGCAGCAGTGTTTTCTTCTACCTAGTTAGAATATATATTTGCTATGGTTATAATAAATATGAAATATATCTAGAACTCTTTGATTTTTCAGGTTTTTAATAACATGATTTGTCGCATAAAATGTCCAGTTTTTCACTAGATGAAGTGTTCCTAGTTTTCCTACCCTGGTGGAAAAGGTAAACTTGATCCTTGGGTGCTGGATAAGGATAGTAGAGAGTAGGATAAGAAGGTAATTTTCATCTAGCAATGCTGAATCAGTAGATTTGTCATTTAAGTCTTCACAAATACAACAAAATTACTGAGAACTTAGAACCGATTCATAGCTGTCTTACGGTGAGAAGCTTAGGCAGGTGAAAGTTCTACAAAAGAAGACTATGAGGTGTTTTGGTAGCTGGGGATAAGACTATCCTAAGGAGGACTGAAAAGGTTTCATTTTCACAGGTAAGTGTAGAACTATCAATATGTCAAAGACTTTGGCTTAGTCAGAGATTTTTTTTAAAAAAAAAAGTAGATATAATTAACCACACGAACAAATATATTTTTTTTAAAAGTGATTTTTTTAACCTTTTACTACTTTTAATTGGTATTTTCTCTCTGATGACAAACCTTTAGTAAAGCTCATATAAAAGTTTCTGCAGTAAATGCATGGAGTAACATCTTGTCAGCTGAGCTCCAAAATTCTTTCCTTTAGATCCTAAGTCTAATTTATTGTCATCTTAGATTCAGTGCCCTTCTGCACATAAATGTAGATTAAGGCACATAGATATCATTGTTCCTTACCAGGTACTGTTACTCACACATAAAGGCATTAGAAGGTATTCATTCTTCAGTATCTATCCTATATTAATTTATACGGACAGTTTTCAAGGCTACTTTTTGAATTATTTTGTCCACTTCCTATGATTTTATCAGCTGAAAAAAGCCTCATTGTGCTTTCAGGTTATATTACCTGTACTTGTGTGATTTATTTACATAACTGTTTCCATTTAGAGATTTTACTGCTCACTAAAATTGGGATGTGTTATTGCGGTTTTGTAACTGAGAGAGGTCAAGAATATGAGGTTTACTTTGAGACATGAGCTAAGACATGGAAAAAGATTATTACCACCATAACTTCAAGAAATGCATTGATTAATATTTAGTAGAAATAACCCTTCCCTTTGATACTGCAGCAATCCTGTAGCATCAAACTAATGCAATTTTGGCTGGCCATGGAGCCCCCCATACAGGAGAGATATTTAGAAAAGGTTTTACTGTCCCTTAAGGCTGAATCCTATTCTGTTCTTCATAGCTGTGATTCTGCAGTCACCCAATAAGACTGTCCTTGAGAAAAAATCCTACCTGTAACAGGAAAGCGGTTGTAAGCATTGTAAGCCAACCCTGAGAAGTTGAAAAGGGATGAATATTGAAAGTCCTGATGGTTCCTTCCATTTCCTATACCTGAGGTCCAGACCCAGTGTGTAACCTGTGTCTTGTAAGTCAGAAAAGCAATCATTGTTCCAGAGGTTAAGTAGACAAGAGAAAGAAGAAGAAAGATGTAATTGCAAGGAGAGATGAAATGATTCACCTGCTCTGACACCTGGCAGAGGAGGAATGCTGCCTTTCCCCTCTCCCTAGGCAGGAGCAGAGGCATGGGGCTAGCAGCACTATCCTGGCATCTGTCTGGGAGTGAGAAGATATGACCGCTTTGCTTTGCATGTCTGGTTTGTAACACCGGTGTCTATTTCTGTTTAAAAAGCTGTGTTGTAAACAGGAGACAGCTGTAATAATTATAAACATGTTGGGTAAAACTTTTAAAACTCATCTAGTTTGTGTACGCATGCCTGCCCAGCAAGGCAGGAGCCTTGGAGGGAAGAGTACACAGGCAAGGCACATAAAGATGGTTTCAAAGGAAAGAGAAGGAATCTATCTAGAAAACTGCTTTTTTTTGTGGCATTCAGTGTGTGAATCTTGTAGGTAATGTTGTGCTTTCTAAAGGAATTAAAACTGCTGCTGGGTTTCTGTGAGAGGAGGCCCAGCAGGCTGAACCCGAGCTGGCTGCAGTGTGAGCTGGCTGGCAGCACGGCATCAGACCTGTCTGCCTCAGCAGCAGAGCCTCCCACGCATCCCCTGCTCCAGCCCTCCTACCAGGCATCAACGTTACAATGATTTAGGCTTGGGTAAATATCATAGGGACACTCTCTTAAGGGTAAAACTGAGTTGAGGTAATCCTTATTGTTATATCAGTAAACATTACCAGGAATAACAGGTGGGTTTTATCTGAAGTGGTCAATTTTATGTCATTAACCATCTTTGCCTCTTGAATTATTTTGGATTTACAGCTTGCTGCAGAGTTGTGTTGTCATTTTTTCTCCTTTGCCTTTCCTAAGTATTTAAATGCCTGTTTGCAAAATTCAAAAGACATCATGTACACATAATCCCCCACTTTTTTCTTTGTTTAAGTAGAAAATCCTAGAAATGAGAACTGGGAATTGTTGGCACGGCCTGTGTGCCAGCAGGAAAGGTGACCATCTGGAAAACAACTTTGCAGCAAAGGACTTTGGAGTCTTCAAGGATACCAGATTGGACATGAGCCAACACCAAAGGGCAAACGGTCCCCCTGGCTGCACTCAGGAGCGCTGTTGGTGGGATGAGGGAAGCGACCTTCCCCTGGGCTCAGCACTGATGTGGCAACACCCAAAGCACTGTGTCCAGTTACAGGCTCTCCAGTACCAGGGATATAAGGACACAGTGGAGAGGGTGCAGTGCAGGGTGTATATATACCTGAAGAAACGTCCAAGGAAGATGATGCCAGATCCTTTTCAGTAGTGCCCACTGGCAGAACAGGAGCCAAGAGACACAAACTGAAACACAGGAGGGCCCACCTGAACATCAGGAAACGCTTTTCTCAGTGAGGGTGACTGAGCACTGGCACTGACAGGACAGACCTAACAGAATAGATAATGGATCTTGGTCTGTGTGATGCCAAGATGATTTTTTACCTTTTCTTTTATATACCATTTATATAACTTTTATATGTCCACAAGTATTAGTGTGCATACTTGTAATTCTTTAAGTCTGATAACTTAGCACAGTCCTAGTATTCTGTTAGGCCAGGAGACCAAACACCCCAGAAGTTGTGAGGCCAGGACACCAAACACTCTACTATCCTGGGGGGCCAAGGTCCCCTTCTAGAAGTATCCTGTAAACTAGAGATTATGTCCACCCAGGGGGAAATTCCATAGATGGGGAGAATATCACACCACCCACCCAAGCCCCCTTTTTGGGCCCCTTGTTAGATATGCTAATGTGTAAGGTCTATAAATTGTATATGCAATTTACAGTGGGTGTGCGTTGTGACGCGTTCCACCTTGGTGAACTGGTGCACCTAACGATCCTTATTAAAACACCAAGGTAAACCCCTTACCCCCTTAACCGTGTCTGGCTTTCATTTTCTAAGACCAGGAAAAGTCATCAGTGTTTTAACCTCTAACTAATTTTGTGATGGATCTTTGTTACTTGTGTGAACAATTTGTTTATTTCTGAGGTGAGGAACATCTTCATGGTACCTTCAAAACTAGTTTTATGCTTTTAAAAACCTTAGAAGCATTAAAGAAGAATAAGAAAGAAAAACATGAGGATTCTGCTTTTGGAAGTTTATTCTATGGCTGGAAGGAAATTGTCTTACCCATTTCATATGTGCTTAACCAAATCTGTATGAGCCTCCTGAAAATAAAGTACAATGTCCCTTTCCTGATGAAAAGCACTTCAGTAAAACCAGATAGCGTGACTATTGTGATTTTATTTGGATTCAAGCAAAGTCTTTTCATGCTAAAGAAATATTCTTTGGCAGTATTTAAAAAATGACAGAGGAGCTGGTGTTTAAAATGCAGCATCAGAGGAGATGAGGGTTTGAAAGGAGAAGCAGTTGGTGTTTGCCTCCCCTTGGCTTGTCTAATGCTGTTGTGTTCTGTATAATTAATAACAATAATATGGGCTCCCTGGTAAAATGACTATATTCAATTTTGTGGATCAACATTAAACAGTACATACATATATATCAAATATATGATAGCAATTATGTGTAGGCATTATTTAGACTCATGTGAGTTAAATTCAAGGTCTTGGTTCTAGTAAGTTATTTGATAAATTGAAGCTGTTAAAAAGCATCTTTTCAAATACTTTTAGAACTGTGGATGAGAAACACTGTAAGATCTCAGTATTTTTATTGTACTAATTTACATTTCATCTTTAAACTTTTGATTAGGATAGACTTGAAAAAATACTTATTCAATACTGCAGCAAATTAATTCAAATTTGCCGTTCATTTCAATTTATTTGCAAATGAGTATTCAATAATTTCTGTTAATAAGTAACCTGCAAATTTCTGAAAAAACTGTTTTTAAGGACTCTGCAGGCAGTAGTGAGCTTTTTTATTGTTAAGATGACATAATATTTAGAATCTTACTAAATATTTTATTTTCTCTCTGATTTTTAAAAAATAAAATAACATTATCAAATTCTATCTTCCTACAAACTTGCCCATGCTACAGATATTAGGAAGTTTAGCATAGCATATCAATACCAATAGTCCAGGGATATAAAAAATTCAAAAGAGTTATAATTGCAGGCTTCCCTTACCTGGTTGCCGAAATTGAATTTTGATCTGTTAAGCACAAAGTCTTAATACTGTTATGTGTTTTTATTTTCGGAGCATTTGTTACCGGAACCTCCTGGGGAAGTTTTGTACTGTTCTAGAATGAAATGGTTTCCACCTTACTGATAACTGTAGCAAACGCTGATCCTCAGAGCTGAATCAGCTGGAGTAGGAAAGGTAGAAATCTTAAACTTCTGAAATTGTAATAAATTACTAAAATACAGGAATATTTACAGAAAAATGAGAAAACGTAAAGTGGTGTTTTCCCAAAATGTTAGCTTACCAGGAACCTTAAATATTTCATGCTGAACATTCTGTGAGTAAAAAATTTACATTGCAAATAATGGCATCATTGTATGACAGCTTGTACAATCTGAAAACTGCATTGTATTTGGTAATCTGGCATTAAAATACTTCTCTGTTATAGCTTATACACACATATCATTGAAGATATAATTCTGAAGGAGTCCCTGTGATGGCAGAATAGTGGCTATGCTCTTGTCTCGTGTGTCCATTGCAATGCTTATTTCTATCTTTGTTCTTTGAAAAATACCAAAGAAAAAAACTAAACGCACTGATAATGTGGGGATATGTTAATAAATAATGGGTCATGGAAGCTATTCCGTAGGTTTACCTGTTTCAGAGGTAAATTTGGTATGTTTATTTCTGACTTTAATTTTAAAAGGAAGGATACAAAACAAATAAAATGGGAAAGATGATTACTAAACAAGAAGTCTTCAACTACTGTACAAGCACACTCCAGAGCATTGTTGTTGGATGTCCCCAGATGGTTGAATCTGTTCTGCCTCTTGTCTATACATCACTATTTCTCTGGATGAGGAGAAGAGTGTCTGTGGTCTTGGGGCTGGCAACAATCCATGACTGCCAGTTCACGCACCTTCCCAAGTATGTGCTTGGTTTGGCTTTTTTAGGGGTGATGGAATTGTTTTTTGTTTGTTTTTTTTTTGTTTGTTGTTTGGTTGGTTTTTTTAATATAATGTCATTGTAGGGCAAAACTAATGATTTATGGCTGCCAAAAGAGTCTGATAATGAAAGCTCCTTGTTTTTGGTGGTCTCAGAGTACACTTTTGTCTTCCTACACAAAAATCTGGAATGTGTGTGTTGTTCGACCTGGACCTACCCAAAGATGACAACATCATGGACAATGGCACACTTAACTGTGTTCAGCAGACATGATGACAAATATGTACACTCCTGCAAGCCACAGACTGCATTGTGCATGAAAAAAAATGAATTCTGAAAACTATGAGCACCAAACACAGCAAGCAAGCCCCATAGTTACAGAGAGATGCTGCAGAGCCCCAACAAGCTGCTCTTCCTCATCTTTCCCAGGCTAAAAGTCAGCTTTCTGCAATATGTCTCAGCTCTGGACACTTGTTTCTCAGGGCTCTGTATGTCACCTTCTTGCTTCATTCAGGTGTTGCTGCTGCCTTGCTTTGGTCCTGCTTTTATTGTGGTTTAAAGTGAACCCAGGTGCATTTTTGAAATGTATATTTAGAAGAGCATATATTGGCATTGCAAAGTCGCAGAATGTGCAAAATTAGCTTTCTTCTGCTGTAGTCACTCTGGAACCTCTTCAGCTTCCCTCACAGAGTCCCTGGGGGAAGATGTGCAACTTTACCCCTTGCCCTGGAAGTTGAGGTACATGTTTTCATTAAGGTAGTGGAAGGTGATGGGAATTCCAGAGGGTTTTTATAACTTAGCAACCTTCTAATAACCTCTGGCTATGAGCAAATGCTGTAAAATTTGCATTCCTTGATAATAATGGCAGACAAATAACATGATTTTTGATCTGTATTACTTCTGAGATTATTTCTCCTATGAAATGCTATGATAATAGAAATGCTTTCTTCTTCTCATGGTTATCATCTTCCTATAGTAATTTTTAGCAGCTATTGTCATTGCTTGTCTTTTTATTCAAGAAAAAAAATAATTGTAGTATCTTAGTTTCTGTGTGATTGGGAAAGGTATGAGCTTCAGGATCAAGCTATTTCCTTTGTCAGAGAGTTGTATGCACACAAAGGCACGACATTCATCCTTGCTGTTGCTTTGAATGAAAAAATGATTTTTAATGACAAAAATCTGCTGACAACAAAGTCAGAATGCTGGAGAACAGTTATGGTTTGTCCTTTCCTTGGCTACAGACTTCCAGTTTGCCTCTGGCCCCAAGCTGCCATAACCAAGTCACAAGCACTCCTTCAAAGGAGGTCACAAAGACATTGTGACGAGCACAAAGTGTGGTTTTCAGTATGAACTCTTGTAGACATAGCTGAATATTTTTATATAGTGTAGACCTTTGTATTTATTCCATTTTTCTTGTGAATCTCAGCTTGACTGCTCCTCAATTCCGGCAGTGTCAGGGCAAAGTGAAGCAAACCGATAAATGTGTCTCAGCTCAGTGGAGGAAGGGCAGGGCTCCCCGTTTCCATGTAGCATGTTTTGAAATAGTGGTGCCTGACTATGGCAATTTCAGGGCCACTGCCATTTCTTAATCTTCTTCAAAGTCCTAACTTTGCATCATAGTTATTTTGATTTGGGGAAATTTCTTTTACTATTTAATACTGTGTACTGCCTACACCAGGCTGATGGAAGGGAATAGCTCTCTTCTTCCTGGGATGGAGGCACACTCAACATATCCATGTTGATTTCACCTTTTGTAATTATGATGCTATTTGAGCTGAAATTTAAAACAAACAAACAAACAAACAACAATCTGTTACTAATGAAACCCTTTCAACAGTCAAAGAATTTGGCTTAAGCAGAGTGCCATTCTAACTCCCATGACTTTAAGGAATTAAACCCAGTCTAGCATTATTCCTCTATATAGTTTATACTGAAACAGGGAAGCAGTTGAAATTATGATGTCACAGAATCATAGAATGGGTTGGGTTGGAGGGGACCTTAAATATGATCTAGTTACAGCTCCCCTGCCATGGACAGGGACAGCTTCCACTAGACCAGGTTTCTCAGAGCCCCATCCAGCCTGGCCTTGAACACTTCCAGGGAAGGGGCACCTACAGCTTATTTGAGCAACCTATTCTAGGGTCTCATCACCCTCACAGTAAAGAATTTCTTCCTAACATCTAATCTAAATCTACTCTATTTCATCTTGAAGCCATTCCCCCTTGTCCTGTAACTACAGGCTCTTGTAAAGAACCTCTCTCCATCTTTCTTGTGGGCTCCCTTCAGGTGCTGGAAGGTGGAACTAGGTCACCCTGAAGCCTTCTCTTCTCCAGGCTGAACAATCCCAACTCTCTCTGCCTTTCCTTATCGGAGAGGTGCTCCATCCCTCTGATCATCTTGGTGGCCTCCTCTGGACTTTCTCTGACAGGTCCACGTCCTTCGTGTGCTGGGAACCCCAGAGGTGGATGCAGAACTCCAGACTGGGTCTCATGAGAGAAATATCCTCTAATTTAATGTTGCTTCTAGGACATAAACTGCCATTTCTAGCCAGCATCTGCATTATTTCTATTAGTGTATGTAGATCTCCTTCTGGTCACAGATCTGTTGATGGAGGTTGAATCTATTAATGCAGTTATGCCAAGGACTGGATGTAATTTGCAAGTTAGTATATATGAAATATGTCCTCCTTCTTCCCATCACAGAGAATATAAATCTTCTGCATATTCTGCATGTACAGCCTGATTTGTTAGCTCAGAATGTTCATATTCTCTCCTTTCAAAGACTCTTCTGTCAGTGAAGCAGGGGATCATCCCATAAACAATGTCATTTACTAGTATTCAAGAGGATTTAATATTTCTTTTCTGTGCAAGATTTTTGCTACTTGCTGAGAAATAATCCGTCAGACTGGATCTTGCCATGAGGATTAATATTTCCCTAAATATCAATATTAAAGTGTAAAAAAATAATTCATGCCCATGTTATATGCTTTGACCTTAGTTTAGCTTTTTTTTTCCCTGCTGCTTAAGCGCTTGAAAATGAACTGAGCTTTCTAAACTAATTCCAGAGAATTTGCATGATAAATACAGAAGCATATGTATTGAATAATAAACAATGGTCTCAAACTGTCTATTTCTTGTTTTAAAGACTGATCTTCAAAACTACCAGTTTTTACTTTTTTACTGTAAATTAGAAGTTATTTCCCCACATTTGCTTTAGATAGTCTCCTAATTAAGGTAGAATAAAATTCATTTTGGACCTGAAAAAAGCTATTTCTTTCCTGCAGTCTGCATTTATAAATTGAATTAGCTCATTTCAGTCAACTGCACCCTCCAATTTAAAACTGTCGGCATAAACCATAATCACAAAAGATACCTCAATAAGCAGGCTCTGATAATCTAATTCCTAAGGGGATATTTCAGAGTCAGCAGACTTTGTTTCACTATCTTTTTTCTCAAGGAATGATGGAATATAGGCTTCCAAAGTGAAACTTTACAAGTGGAAGTCCAAAACTCATTAGAAGAGAGGATATTTTCCCATGTGTATTTGACCATCCTATACGTACTTTGAAGTGAGCAAATCAAACTGCACTCTTACTGTGCACCATACACTGGTTTCAATAGCAAAATGCTCAAACTAGCACAGCCAGAGCTCAGAGGGCTTCAATTGTTCACACCATTGTTGAGTTGATCTCTATGTGGTATGAAACAAGGCCTTCATGAAATTAACGTCGTATTTTGATGAGAGGAGTCGTGTGAGGAGCAGCTGAGGGAGCTGGGGGTATCTAGCCTGGAGAAAAAGAGGCTCAGGGGAGACCTTATTGCACTCTACAAGCTCGTGAAAGGAGGCTGCAGTATGGTGGAGGTCAGTCTCTTCTCCCAAGTAACAAGAAGCAGGACGAGAGGTAGTGGCCTCAAGTTGTGACAGGGGAGGTTTAGATTAGGTATTAGCAAAAATTTCTTCACTGAAAGGATTGTAAAGCATTGGAGTTTTCTGCCCAGGGAAGTAGTGGAGTCATCATCTCTGGAAGCGTTGGAAATATATATGGATGTGGCACTGGAGGACATGGTTTAGTGGCAAACATGGTGGTGGTTCTCTGTTGATGGTTGGATTTGATGATCTTAGAGGTCTTTTCCAACCTTAATGTTTGTATCATTCTATGACTTAACTTGCTCTTCAGATTTTGTGTGTTCTATCTCAGACAGAAAGGCTACCAAATCCCTGTGGTCCTCGGGCTAAAGCCATCTGTGATAAAAACAGTTGTTTGAGTGTCCTGGTTTGGGTTTGTTGCTATTCCAGGAAGACACGTCCACGCTCCAATGTCTCACATTATGTACTGTCCTGCTTCTTGGCAGATGAAGTAAATGTAGTCCTCCAAGCATTTTAGAAGCTGGATGTTTAGAATCCACAACCTTGCAATATTCAGTCTTCCTTGCCCTGTCTCCAAGCAGAAGCAGATAAGAATAAAGACATGCTTATGGTCACTTTCTTAACCATCTCTCAGTTATAAAAGCGTTATAATTTAGTTTGGAGGACGCCTTCAGGGGTCATCTTGTTCAACCCACTGCTCAAAGTAGAGCCGTTCCGAAAACTGGATCAGTTTATTTGGAGCCTTCTCCAGTTGAGATACGAATATTTCCAGAAACACTGATTCCATAATCTTTAAGGGAATCATATCCCAGCACTCAGCCACTCATTGTGAAAAACAATGCCCTAAGTTTAGGCTCTGTGATAGAAGTGCCTTAAAATATATTTTGATCTCTGATTTAATGTTATTCAGAAATTTCATACTCCAGACTAGGAGGAGCTGTAGCCTAGATTTAGGAGTTTTAAATGTTACGGGACTGTAAATTTACCTAAAAACTGGACTATGGCCTATTCTAATACACATTTTGACTGCATTTGTCAAGGGCTATTTCTTCCATTCCAGTCCACTAATTTCTCTCAGCTCCTTTTTTTTTTCTGTGTTCTCTGCTGAATTAAATCTTCGTTCTGGGTCTGATACCTTCTCCTCCAAAGAAAGAATGCAACAGAGGGGTAAGCAACAGAAACTCCCTGCTAAAGAAAGTGCTCAGGCTGTCTGTTGTTTTGGTGCGGGGGAAAGCAGTTCTCAGATTTATAAACAAATTATGAGGTGAAAAGCAAAGAACTGGATGGCTGAGTAGCCATAGAACACATTGACTTGAAAATTGAATTTATAAAAGCTGAAGGTGTGAGAATGCAAGGAGAAAGAAGAAATGAGCCAGGAGACAATGCTGGAAAGAAGATTAAATGGAGAAAAATAAGAGTGGTTTGTTCTTGTCATATGGAATATAAGATAGCTGTATACTTGTTTTCATAAGCAGATGGTTTCACTTTTTGTAGCATGTTTTACTGCAAATTAGAAGTGCTTCCAAATACAGTCAGGTAATTTTAAACATAAATACAAAGAGTGTAGCATTGAGGCTCTTTAAATATGTGACTTTGACATTGGGATTCTGCCAAATCTGAGAAATATAAATCTTCATGCAGCATGGGATATTATAATCCAAATAATTTGACTAAAATGGGTTATGTGGCTCACTCCTCATGCTTCAGTGTTAAGAAAATTTGATACCAAAGGCATAAGATGATGCTATTTGACTTCTTCCTGGCCAGTTTGTTTCCAAATTTTCCCTGCATCTGTAGCACCACACTTTGAGGTTCCTGTACAGAACGTCCTTGAAATTTGTACAGCCAAGCACCTCTGAGCAGCTTGGAGGAGAAATAAAAGACAGACTTTGTTCATGCTAATTTGGATTTAGCAGTCAGGCAGTAATG
Source organism: Melanocharis versteri (assembly GCA_013397845.1). Taxonomy (NCBI): domain Eukaryota; kingdom Metazoa; phylum Chordata; class Aves; order Passeriformes; family Melanocharitidae; genus Melanocharis; species Melanocharis versteri. The sequence goes on along the minus strand of VZTG01000844.1, from coordinate 10,762 downwards.
CCAAGACAGAGAAAAATATTGAAAATTGAGTGGCAAAATGTTGTGTATGATAATCCTGTAAGAATATACAGATGTTAAAATTTTCCATATTCTGACTTAAAAAGCCCTGTTTTTCATAAACTCTGTTTCATGTTGTAACTCTCAGTCATAGCAAAGGAAAATGGAATGTGAGAAAATTGGGAAGCAAAGGGAAATAGAGACAGATTTGGCTTTAAAATAGGAGAACTCCAATTTTAAAGGGAAGAGTAGGAAACAAGAGAATAATATTGGTATCATTTTCTAAATGAAATACCGTAACATTGATTTTCTATCTAAATAATTTTTAAAAATGTATGACTGATCATTAATTGTTTTGTCACATGAAAGTTAAAAAGTGACAATATTAAAATAACTGTCTGAGCTGTTGAGAAATTTCATATTTTTCCATATGGATTTATTTTTAACTCTTATATTCATTAATTCTAGCAGAGATTTAGTGAATTTATCATTGGGCACTAAGTGATTTCTTAGCCAAATGTTTACTGACTATAAACAAGATTTAAAGAAATTGAATTTTTATTGTTGTTTTTATCAGTGCTTGAGACATTAGAACCGCTCTTCATTTATCTTTTTTGTATAGTGTAAGAGCAGACACATGAATATATAAAACAGAACAGGTCTTCTGAAGAGGTCTTGTGTATTTTTATTATCTTCTTATCATTTTAGACCTTTAATTTTTATCTTCTTTGACAAAAATCTTCTGTATAAAGTAAGAAATTTTAGAAACTAGGCTTTCCTTTCTATTTAAGATACATTTTTTTTTCAGTCCAGAACAATATGTCTAGAGAGGAGAGAGAATGAAGACACAGATCTGAAGTAAGAATGTCTGTAGCACATAGAACCACATTATGTTCATTGACTTGTGCAGATTCCCAGAGTCATCTATAGCAAAATGTGTAAAGTGGCAGCTGGATGCTCAGTTAAAAATTTGTATCACTTTGAGGAAGATGACAGAGAAGCAGCTTCACTTCTGGCTGGTATTTCTAAAAGTCTGTGTTTTGGTTTTGCTACCAGGTGATTCAGCAGTGAATAGATAGTCAGGTATTATTTCACTTACAAATAATGAAAACCATATTAACTAGAACTAGCAAAAACTTGAATTGTTATGGCTCTGGGTTTTGGGTCTACCTTTAGTAGTGTTGGTTCAATTTGCCATATTTTCTAAAATTTCAACATATTAACAACATACATATTCTTAAAAGATCTTAATTTAAATTATAAATATGTTATATAGATATAAATATAAATTACGCCCTTTTACCATTCCAATTTTTTTTCCATTTTTATTTATAATTTTTAGCCATATAATAATCTTCTGCCCAAAAATACAATTGTGTTTCTTAAGCAGAGAGATATACCTTCTCTTACTGTATGTACATAATTAAACAATATAGACTAAAAAAGTCAATATCATGTGGGGGCAGTTTTCTTCTGTGACTAACTGCATCCTTCTGGATTACTGTACATTGGTTTAGCTGCAGTTGCCAACACTTTATCCATCCATAAGATTTGACTGAGCCTTGCATATAGAGTCTAAAACATTTGGAGGAAAATTCCAGACACTGTTAAACATTTCACTATGCAGGTTAATAAAAGGGCCTTTCTGCAGTCTAGGACGAATTTCACGTGCAGCTTAAGGCTGTGTAGTTCTCATCTTCCGCAACAGTGCACACAGCACCGTGTTTGCATATCTATTTCCTTGTGGACTTCCATCATGGAGCTCTGCTATCGCAGTTTAAACAGCTTCCAAGTTACTGATGCCCGCGATGGGCTTTACATAAGCTTGCACATATTTTCTTTCTAAGACAAATGGATTATATATAAGATCTCCTGTGTCAGCTGGGTAAAAACGTCTCCGTTTATACACAAATGTGTGCATCATGATGTCATCCTTAAAGCTCAGGGGGTCTGCAAGAGGATGGCAAAGTGTGTTTCACTTTGAGAATATCAGTGTTAGGTATTTCCTCGGTGTTAACTGGGGAAGCCTCACCTCCCACAAGTGCCTACAAGAACTGCTGTAGATGGATGACCCACTATTAGCTGGATTTGAGCTGGTGACCTTGACATAAAAGCCTTTATATCTGAAAATGAATCTCCAGATTTAACTGGTTCTTGACACGTCTGCTCTTTATTGCCTGTGCTTTCACACTGCTGAGAAAACGCTGGGGTCATTCACAAGTCATTAAGTCCTGGGCTGGTGATACAGCTCCTACGCATTCTTGCAGAGCTCTTACCTCTTGCAATAGTTGCAGACTTTGTCACACATTCTGCACATCCACAAGTGGCAGCAGGACAATTCCACGTGCCTGGTGACTGCTGGACCAGGGACCAATCCTGCTGGACCAGGTGTGGTGTGGCACCTTCCCCTTCAAATGGCAGTTCCTACCTTGCTTTGCAATTATGACCATTGCTTTCATACCTCACTCATGGGTAGATGAGCTGTTCTACATTTATTCATGTTGCTTGTAGTTTTACAGGATTTCTGCTATGGAAATGTCTTGCCATCTTTACTGAATACAGCAAATTGCCTTTCTACCTCTGTCAGTTCAGAGGCTCAGAAGAAAGACTTCATCCCCTCCATGCCTTCACCAGTGGTATGAACAATTAAATTTCTTTGGATTTGTCAGACTATTTGGGGAAAGAAGCTTTCAAGGTAACGCTCAACTGATTTAAAATTAAGTACAATTTCATAACTATTTCCTGAGTATGAAGTAAACAGAAAGACAAAGTGCTTTTGAGATAAAGCAAGTGGGATGTGACAATCTGAAAGGAAAAATTCAGTTGTATGCTGTGGTTCAACATATAAAGCACATGGCTTGATGGTCCTGACTTTCCCAAAGAGCCTTCTGTTAAGTCTAATTCTGAGTTTGTTTACCTCTATTAAGGACATCAAGCCTTTTCTGTGTCCCAAGGAAGAAATATGGAGGAATCCCATTATTTATCACATTTTCTCATGTGCTTTCTTCAATAAACTAACAGCTCCAGCCAGACTGATAAATGAAATGATAGAGGGCCTGCTTTCTGGCCTGAGGCCAACTGGCATGGCACAGATCATATCCCTCCAGCTGGATTCTCTGATACCCCCAGAACAGGATGACTGCACAAAAATTGTCTATTGGGGCTTCGCCAACCCCTGAACTATATGCAGGCACTGGGGGGAAGCCTGTGCTGATATTGTGACACAGAGCTCACTAAATGTCAGAATGTAAAGACAATTGCATGCCATTGCTTCAGCCTGTGCTCTCAGCCTTTTCCTCAAATAGGTATGGCTAATTTGGATGATATTCCCATTTTATCCCAAATACTTCCTTTTCATTTCAAGATCATACATAATAAAAATTATATTGTTTCAGTCTTAGTTTAAGGATTAAATACATTAAAAGAATATCTTTTTCACCAGAATTTGTCTTCCTTCCTTGTATTTTATGAAAAAAACATTCAATTCTTTCCCCAAGCAAACCTTGAACCTGTTACAAGCCAGCCTGCAGAAATAATGAATTCCTAACATAGTATGACAGTTATCTTTGCCAATTAGTCCACCTGAGCGAGTTCAGCTAACAGGTGCATTTAAGCTCAGCGAGACTGCCTTCATCACTCTCTCAGGGAAGAGGACAGCTATGTTGGTTTCTGAATTAGACATTGGAAAAAAAACAGAATATCTAGCTCTGTTGCCTAGCTGTCTCTGTTATTGAAAGCCAGTCCTGCAGAGACTGGTGCAAAAAGAGTGCCTGTGATTGGGAATTGTGTGTCTGTCTGAACAAAGACATGGAAATCAGTGAAAGAATCACTAATTAGCTCTTATGAATGTTTCTGATTTTAAATTACCTCTTGAAAAAAAAAATCTTTCCCTAGATTATAATTAAGCTAAAGAATAAATAAATCTCATTTCAAGTTTTAAGGAATTTGTAGAATTTATGTTGATTTTGCACATAGAGAAAGTTAAAATGTGTGTGTTAAGGAAATATCAATCCTACATCTGTGCCTGCACACAGATTTGAGAAGTCACATTTCAAGACTAACTAGCTAGGCAGTGGTTTGTATGATACAGCATGTAGAATATGTCACTTAGGTTTTCTCCAGTACGCCAGGCAGAATATAAACACAGAATATAATACATCTCCATCGATATTTACAGCTGTATATGACTAAACATGACTAAACATGACTAAACATGACTAAACATGACTAAAGGGGAAATAAAGAAAAAATACCCTGTGGTTTTAATGTTATTTTCTACATGCCTACCCATCTTTGAGCTTAAATATTAATAAAGCCATTTTACATGAGTAAATTATTAAAGCCTTCAGACCTAGTCAGAACAAAGACATGTCACAGATAGATTTTGATTTGAAGCTTTGTCTGTTTTGAATGTAAGACTCAGGTTTTGTTCTGTGTCATTAGTAAATTTTATCATAGCTTCTCTGTCAGAAAGTTCAGCAGTGTCACTTATCTCCTGTAAAACAGATTTTGGTACCATTCCTTGGCTGAGGCTTCTTTGAAAGAGAAATTAGTTTCCAGAAAGGGAAGCTATGCAATCCCAGTATCCAGTTAGTCTGCAGGAGCTTCCTGTCAGACTTTGCCTGGCTCCATAGCAGCAAACCAAGCTTGATCAGGGGAGTGTGAGCACTGTGTCTGATCAAATTGATGAACTACTATCATGATCCCTAGTATGCGTTTGGCTTTGTTGTAAAGCAGAAATATTCCAAATAATGGGTGGTCATGACTTAGCAGTTTGCAGGGGTGAGGGGCGATTCCCAGTGCCAGTCTGTGTGTGGCTCCCTCATTTGGGTGGGAACAAATTCACCTCTGCCCTCTCATCCTCAGGGCTTAAGAATTTTTTTTATTTCCTTGTGTGCACACACCTTCTCACATCATGTGTACTACCTTTCTTCACTTTTAAAGAAAACAAATGTATTTCATAAAAGCACTTGGAGGCATCAGGCGTATTTGCAGGAAACAGTAGTGAAGTGTAGTGACTCCACTGTAAAGCTGACATTCCAAATTTCTGCAAAAGACAAGCTCTTATGAGGCAAAAACCAGGAACAATCTTCTTAGCGTAAAAAGGCTATTTATTTAGACAGTTAAGAGGAATAAGATAATTTACTTTTTAATTGGGACGTTTTGATAAGACGGTCCAATGAACAGCGATGATCCATAAGCACTTCCTTTTGTAGGCAGCACGAGTTCTGCATTTCACTATTTTATTGTGATCTTGTGGGGTTTTTTTTGTTGTTGTTTTTTTGTTTGTTTGTTTGTTTGTTTTGTTGTGTTTTTTTTTTGTTGTTGTTTCTTATTTTCTTTGGGTTTTTTTAGTGTTGTTGTTGTTTTTAATTTTGTTGTTGTTGTTTTTAAACTTGACAACTTGGTCAGTCCCTAGTTTGATTATGCAGATACAGTTCTGTTGACTTTCTATTTCTGGAATAATTAAGCAGAAATGTTATTTCCTGTGAACACAAATCTGACATGCACACTTCTGCACATGATATCCTGAAAACATTTGTGAGCTGCTGGCTGATTTTCTAACCCTCTGTCTTGCATTGCTGAATCTTGTACTCACTAAAAGAATCTGCTGAATGTCTTGTCTTGCTGTGCTAACTCTCTGCTGTGTCATCCCAGGGTTACCTCTTGTCTGCAAAACATTATTCCTGGTATTTCCCACAGCTCATGTTATTAACTCACAGAAGGAGCAGATTGAATTTAGTTTGAAGATTTTGAGCTGACAAGTCCTCAGGTGTCCAAGTATTTTCTTTCTCTCTCTGTGTTTCCTGATACTGGAGGTGAAAGATAGGGCAAGGAAAATTCTCTGCCAGGATGTAATATTTTTACTTTTTCGCTATCTTCAAGTTTTGTGCCAGGAAGACTTTTCCTATTAAATGACACTTGGTGATTTAGGGAGAAAAGCTAAGGATGGTTCAGAAAAATATTAAACTATCCATGTCCATTATAAGAATATTCTGAAGGTGGGATAGTCCCATCTGACTTAAGATATTTTATTGCAGGATTTCTCTGAATTCTCTTTTTAGTTATTGAGGGCAAGATTATCTGATTTAGACTTTCAGCAGAAAAAGAATTCATAAAGTCATAAAAATAATGTGAAAGCTGTGGACAGGAGAATGAATAACTGCCAAAGAATCTTGTCTGCTGCAGAGGCTGCAGCATGGACTTCTTGATCATAGAATTACAGAATATACTAAGGGACCCACAAAGATCATTGAAGTCTAAATTCTGGCCCTGCACAGCACCATCACTTGAACACTTCTTGAACTCTNTGATGCCCCCAGGACAGGGATGTCCCTCCTGGCTGCCAGGGCACTGCTGGCTCAGGTTCAACTCTCCACTGACCAGGACTCACAGGTCCCTTTCCATGGGGCTGCTCTTCAGCACAGGCAGTAGAGAATTCACATGTCAGGCAACCCTTATAAGTACTCCCAATTTTTAGAAAAGATACAATCAGTCAGCAACAGGCATGACTCTAGATATACCAGGTTTCATTGGCACCTGTGGGATCATGGAACTATTTGTTTTATTAAGAAAAGACTGTTATTCAGATGAATTAAAAATGAACTGTTGCAAATTAAACAATATGGTTTAAAATGTGCTTGTTCAGTCCTACCAGCATGTTTGGAATAGAAAAAGATATGATTTTATGGATGTGACATTTCGTTTAACCCAGTTTTTTTCCCTGAATTTTTCCTGTATTCCATCACGTTTGCTGTGTAACCCAAATTGCAAGTGGAGAGCTCTCTATGAGCCACCATGGTCCTGACATGCTGGTATGATCAGTGCTCCACTGTCACAAAGTGGACATTAAGCCCATCTGTCCTGGAATGTAGAGATACAGAATGGGAACTTATGCTGTTTGTTTTTTTTTCTTTTTCCTTAAAGTGTAATTTCTTATATTGACTGTAAAAAAAAATAATTAATCCTTTGGAGAACTCTTTCATTGGAGGATTTGTAAAGCACTGTCTGAGGTAATTTCAGAAGTGTTCTCATTGATAATGTCTGAAAGGTTTATGAAATGCCAGGAGACTGAAACCAGACAAATATAGTCTGCAACTTTGAAGAAGTAGGAAAGGAAAAAGGAAAGGGGTATTATAAACCTGACAGTTATCTTCAATTTCCTCAATAATTCTGGAAGGTAAGAGGCCTTTGACAGAAATAAATTGTAGCTGTGGTACATCTTATCTTCAGAAAAGCTTTTGGCACTGTTTCACCCATCTTACTTACAAGAAAAGCTGTTGAGACATGTTCTTGAGAAAAGTACTATAGCATGGGTGAAAAAGGGGTTGTACAAATATACGAAGAGAGAAATTTCATGTTTGTTTGTTTGTTTTTTAATGGAAATGTAAGACATCTAGGTTTTGTGTTGTTAAGTACTTCTAGGATCCACTTAAATTATTGTTGTTTCAGACTGCCTGAAACCAGGAGATAATGAAATTATTTTGAAGTACAGATTAGAATTCAACAGGTTTTAACAGATTGAAGATATGATATGAAAATAAGAAAAAGTTCTTCAAGAAAACACAAGGTACTGTTAATTAATGGGAACAACTAACTAAAGATATGGATCTGTAAAGTAATATGACTGCTCTGTCTGTTACTCAAAAGCCTTTCCCAGGAATGGTTCTCTTCTGGGTACTGAATGGGCTTCAGGAAAGATACAGACCAACAGGAGGCGGCTAAGGCAGTACAACATGTACAAGTATGACTGAGGCTGTGAATGGGGATGCAGTTACTGCCCACAGTTACACAATTTTGTTGTAAAGAAGGGGATGTGACCTTTTCTACAGACTCAGGGTAGATAAGACAAGAAGTAATCTGTTTGAGTTGAAGCAATAAAAAAATCAGTTTACACATTTGCAAAAATATTTGAACTGTAACCATAATATAAAACTGGAATAAATCTCCTGGGAATTTTGGAGATTTCCTGAGCTGAATAACTTTAACAAGAGAAAACATTTGAGAGTTGTCATCTTAGATAAGTTTTTCAGGTCCATTTTTACATCATTTTAACTAAAGTCTGTGTATTTGGTGGACTGTGTTTTCTGTGGGAAGCATAACTTGTAGATTTGCTGAGTATGTGTGAATTGCTTGGCTTCATTACTGACTGAACATAACTTTCAGCAGTGGCCAATTTTCACTCCTTATTTCCATAGAAAATATTAGGTAGCAATAGCTGTGGATATATGCTGTCTTCAAAAATGCTTAATCCTTTTTTTTAATCTATTGTTTTTACGAGTAATTTTGAAAAAAAATTAAAAAGTGGCTGCAAAATCCCATGTGACAGTTCCTAATTGGAATATGTTTCCTGGTCCAAGCCAATAATTTACATTAGTTGAAAAACAAGCTGGGTTTTAAAAATGCTTATTTGTTGCTTACAAGGTAGCAGGTGGTTGACTAGTTACCAGAATTTTTTAGTTCTTTAAATTTTAGGACCATTGCTTATATCTGCTATCTTCCCTAATAAAGTATTTTTATCAGCTTCTTGTAGGCTGGAAATAACCTATGGTTCAATATTATTTTCAGTGAGAGTGAATGTTTCTGTTACTTAGTATTTTTTTCACCTAAGAATATTTTTGCTTCTTCACTAGCACAGGGAGTAAATAAAATTAAATATAAAGAATACAGGATGGAAGAAATACAGCTAAAAGTTTTAAAAAAAATAATGATATATGGCACATATTTGGTGAGATAAGAAAGATCTATCTATTAAAAGTCAAAGCGCATTTCTTTAAGATATTTCACAAGTGCTCATTTGCTTGCTGATAAATCCTTATTAGCCCTTCTTACTGATCCTCAGCAGGCCTACAGACCTTGGTTCCAGTATAGGATCCTGCTCTTATCCATTGCATCTGAGATGGTGAATAACAGCTATTTTTATGCCTATTTGAATTAAATATGGGTTACAAAATGATGTTGGTGGATGGGGGGTGTTTGCTTTTTTGTGTGTGTGCTAAAAAATAACCTGGGATGTTTTTAGTATGTTTTTATTTTTCCTATGTGTGTGTAATGAAGAAAGATGTTGACCCACCTTGCATGAAGACTTGCAGTCCTGATTGTATTCTATGCCTTTACATATTCTTAACATGCTGATGAATCTTTTCTGGATGGTGATCAGATGTTTTCTTGTCTATCTGTGAACGATACAGCTGCTCAACACCTCACCACATGTGATGCAATCCATCATTATGTAAGGCAGACAACCTGAGTTTTATAATGAAATTGAACTCTGTTTTGAAGCTGTAGAACAGAAATGAGGAAAATTTATACTTTCATCTACTGATTTTTAATTTAATAGTTTACATGACATTTCTGTGCATTTTTATTAATATTTCCTGTATATATTTTGGTGTCTTTCCAGAACCTGTCATTTGTTAAGTGATTAATTGAACTTTTGACATTTGTAAGGGAGAAAGCTCTCAAGCTTTATTCCATAGCTTCTTTCATATGTATTTTCATTGTTTTGCATTCATTCAATTATGCACCTTTATCAATTGGCCTTTCCATCCTCAGTTGCATTTTCAAGAAAAGATTTAGAAGTTTAATGGAACAATACTGAAGAAAGCATATTTAGACCTGAAATAAATACACCACTCTAAAAGCAGTTGTGACAAAATTTATTGCACTGGAACTTTGTCAGAACAGTTGTCATGGCACTGAGGTTTGAGTGGACAAAGTGAAAACAAGATTGGATCTGTTCCTGAAGCTCATATACAGCTCCAGTTTCTCTTACAGGGGTTCTCTGGGAATGATGTTCTTCATCACAGCAGAAACTCCTTTGAACTGGGTTGGGTTCTCTCACTTATACCTGGAACCAGAACCACATCCTCTCTGGAGGTTAATAAGCTCCTTGCCACAGATGGAAGACTTGTAAATTGTAAAGTCAAGTAGTCAAAAATCAGCAAATGAACATATCTATTTGGCCCTTTCCCAGTTTCAGTTCAGAAGCTGTGGGTATACAATGTGTTACCAACTCTACGTGTACACTCACCAGTCTTTTTCCCCCAGCAAAATACCTGCCTCACTCAGTGGAAAGACTAGAAGTGTAAAGAGAAAGAACTGAGATTGTGCAGGTTAATACAAATCTGACATTTCCTTTTAGTCACCTGAGAACATGAAAAAACATTTTTCATTAACATTAGTTTTAGCTATGTAAACAATCATATAGCCATAAGAAAAAGAGTGACTGTATACAGGAAGAAATCTGTGCATAGAACATAATAATTTACCAGGGATTTATGGGTTACTTTTAATAGTTGCTGTAGACTTCTATGGGACTTCCTGTGTTCCCCAAAACGAAACATATTTTTCTTTCCTGTTTCTTTCCCGTGTTCCTAAAGAAGAGAACTGCATAGTGCACCTGGAATGTAGAAATTCTCCACCCTACTTATGTTTTATAGTTCTTTGCCTTTAGCTTGGGCAGCTCTGGGGCTTGATTTTTTTTCTGTCTTATGTACAGTGCAAAAGAACAGCATAACGAAAGAATTGAGGAGTTGTGTGAATCATGACATAAATATTTATGTATGTAATAAACACTCTGGTTTTGGGTTTGACACATCTCAAATGAATAAAATCAAAGACCATAAGCTACTGATAGAAGAAGAGGAACTGTTTAAAGTTAAGAATGGTATGAGATGTGCTTTTGAATAAGAGAGAATTCCACCTGATTTTTCACATATTTTCTACATATTGTGAATTACAAGTCTATTAGGGAATGAACTGA
>VZTG01000843.1:177784-193718 GCA_013397845.1 Melanocharis versteri | reverse complement strand
TCCCATCCCATCCCATCCTGTCCATCCCACCCCATCCATGGCATTCCCTCCTCACTGAGCCCCCCCCGTCCCCCAGCCCGCAGGTCCTGGAAGGTGAGGATTATTTCCTGGAGAGCACGGCCGATCCCGGGGACCAGCCCATCTACGCCAACACTCTGGGCCCCACCGAGGACGTCTACATCATTCCTGACCAGTGAGGGGCTGGGGGGACACTGGGAGGGCTGGGGGGACGCTCTCTGTCCCCCACTGGTGCCCTTTCCCCGCTGTCCCCCAGCCCAGAGGGGACAGGGCTGGACATTCCCCACGGCCGTGCAGGGTCACGCGTGGTTCCCACACACATCCTGTGGGAACGCCTTTTGCAGGTTTGTTTTTTTTTTTTATCTCCTTCGCCCCAGTTCTCGCCCTGGGGCGAGGGCTGAGCTGACATTTCCTCCCGGGGCTGCGGCCACCTCGTGCCACATCCGCCGGCACCTTCGGGCCGGGACACGCACGGGGTCCCTGGGGGCGGCTGGAGGAGCTGGGGCTGGGGCTGACCACGGCCTTGGCTTCCTCTTCCCCTTTCGGGCCCGCCTGGGGACGTGCCGGCGGTTGGGGACATCCGGTGCCACCTGCGCCCTCTTTTCCTGCTAAATCTGCCACGTCGGGGAACAAAGAAAAAGCTCCTTTTTTTTTAATACTGCTGGTGAGACCCCGAGCTGTTGGGACATAGGGATCCCATGGCTTGTCTGGGTGTCCCCCCAGCCCCTGCGAGGCTTCACCGTGCGCCATTAAACGGTTTAATTATCTCTAATTACCTGCAGAGCTCGTGGTCTGTGGGGAGCCCTGGGCAGGACATGGGGTTTGCCCTGGGGAAAGTCACTGGAGCTCCCAGAGCCTTGTGTCCCCAAAGTGGGGGTCCCAAGGGACCAAGAGCCACCTCCCTCAAGTCCCTGTCCCCAGAGAGGCTGTCTCCACAGCTGGCATCCCTGAATCCCTGGTCCCCAGAGCCCCCACCCCAGAGCAGAGATCCCATATTCCACATCCCCCAAGCCCAGGTCCCCACCAGGAGCTGCTGAGGGGCCAGGCAGCCCAGGACACCCCCAGATCCCGCTGGAAGAGGGGACAGAAAGGAGCTGTGACCAGCAGAGCCACCCCACCGAGCCATGAGGGGTCCCTTGGGGACACGGTGTGTGCCACCAACCTCCCTGGGGGGCTTCCCCCATCCCTTCGGTGCCCACGGGGTCCCAGGGCCGGAGGCACCTGCAGATGGGGCAATGGCCACCTCCCAGCTGGATGACCCCCCCGGGGGTCAGGGCTGCGTCCAGCACCCTTCCCAAGGACACAAACAACTCAAAGGTCTCTGGGAGCAGTGCCCACGCGTTACTCACATGCTGGCGCTGGAAAGCCGTGAGGATTTACGAGCGAATCCACACGGAGTCAGATCCCAGGGGAGCTGAGGGTCCGAGGAGCAGGGGTCCAGCCAGAGACCCCCCCCCAGGTGTGCAGGAGGAGCAGCCAGAATCCCTGTTACAATCACTTTATTTATTATTGTTATTATTATATCCTTCTGGTTTTATAGAAATATATATAAAAATGAAACGCACAAAAAACCCTCCCTCTTTCCCCCCCTCCCAAAAAGAATATTTTGCTATAAAATACAATAAGTTAGAAATAAATAACTGGGCTGCATAAAAGTCTCTGAGCAGAGAAGAAGGTTTGGAGTGGGATGTGGACACCTGGGCACGGACCCACCCCAGCCCATCCGGGGTCTCTTCATGGGAAGGATCCACCTGCTCCATAAACTATGGATTTAAATAAGAGAAGAGACGAGGGAATAAGTTCTTGTGGGGGAGAGTTCACCACTGGGAACGCTGAGGCTGAGCTGGGTGGCAGAGCTGGAGAGCCCAGGGCTGAAGTGGGCAGCAGAGCCGGGTCTGGTGTGGAGTCCTTTGATGCCACAGGATCTGGATTTTGGGATGCGGGAGCTGTCAGGAGTCGGGAGGGCTCTGCCCCACCTGGACGATGGCACATCCCGGCTGGAACCGTCAGGCACAGTGGCACCGGGTGACCAGCATGTCCTCGAAGAGGCTGGACACCAGCCTGCCCTCGCTGTCCAGGTGCATCAGCACCATGGGGTCGTAGCCGGCGGGGACGCAGCAGGGCGGGGGGGCGGCCTTGGACAGGGAATGCACCCGGGATTTGATCTGGGCGTGCATGTTGGCCGGTTTGTAGTTGTGGGGGCAGGAGCCCTCGCAGAACCGCATGTAGTAGCTGTGGGGGGCGATGACCCAGTCCGACCAGCCGATGTCCTGGAAGGAGACCTTCAGCGACTTCAGGCAGCACTTCCCATCGCTCTTCCCGCACTCCTCCTCCAGCCCCCGGGCTCTCCTGGCCGCCCGAGCCGTGGTCTCCTGCGTTTCCACCTCCAGCACCAGCGATTCCCCCGCGGAGGCGGCCAGGGCGGCCGAGACGTCGGCGGTGAAGTTCAGCACCAGGCGCAGCGTGGCCTCGGGCCCGGCCGCCCAGGGCTGGATGGCTCCTGTCAGGTCCAGGCTCCGGGAATCGCGGCCGAGCTCTTGGCTGCGCAGGAGCTGGGGGGTCCCCTCAGCCCCCCGCAGGGTGTGGATGGTGACCTGCGGTGGCACCGAGGCGCCGGGCGGGGACAGCGACTGCTTGAAGAGTTTCAGCTCCGCCCGCACCACCCGGAGCTGCCGCTGGAAATGCTCGGTGCGGGACAGCAGGAGGTGGTAGCGGTAGGGATCGCGGTGCTGCCGGTGTCCCTGGGCGTCCCGGTGTCCTTGAGAGCCCTGGTGTCCCTCGGGGATGTCCGGCCAGTGCAGCACTGCGGGGACAGAGGGGACAGCTGATGTAAGAGCCAGCAATTCCCTACCAGCCCAGGCTTGGGATCAGCTCCTGCCAGGCAGCCAAGCCATCGCTGCCAGGGAATCACCCACATCCTGGGGGATGCTGGAGGCTCTTTGCTATGCTCGTCCTCAGAGCCACCGTCTCCAGGGACTCCCAGACTCGGGGGTCTCAGTTCTCCTGGTGCCAGAGAAGGTGTCCCAGGACTCACCGGAGCACCCCCAGCCCGACTGTCCCCTCCCAGCCCAAGCAGCAGGAGGGGAATATTTCCCTAAATCCCCCCAGATGCAGGTAAAAACCCAAACTGGAGCTCCAGCTGGGGATTGAAGGATGGCACCTCCCTTCCTCCCCTCCGCTCACCCCCAAACCCCTCGAGCCTCACTCCGAGCCCGCCGAGCTGCCGCTGATCAAAGCTTTCATCCCAAACCCCGTGATTTTTTTTGTGGTTTTAGGCAAAACGGCTCCAGCGGTGGCTCTTCGCCACTTCCAGGGCCAAGGAAGCAGCAGGGTAAGGATGGCCGCGGCCACCGTGCTGCATGCCCGGTCATGTCCCGAGGCAGCGGGGTGCCGCTCCCGGCTGCGGCACACGCTGGGACACGCGTGTGTCGCGGGGGTTGAGGGTCCGGGGATGGCACGGAGCCACGGCCACTTACAGGTGGGGGTCAGGCGGTGCAGCCGCCGCGTCCTGGACACGGCTTCTTCCTCTTCCTCTTCTTCCTCCCGGCTCCGGTTCCTCGCCAGCTCTGCCACCTTCTGCTGGTAGAGCCGCTGCGCTCTCTGGATGCTCTCCTGGTCCAGCTGGCGCCGGATGACCGGAGGAGCCGGCATTCCCAGCTGCGCCAGGATCCCCTTTTTGATGGCTTCCAGCTGGAACCTGCCCTGGTCCCACATGTGGGGCCGGGAATCCACGGCGGAGAGGAGCAGCAGGAGCTGCAGGCAGGTGAGGGCGGCCCCGACGCCTCGCAGCGAGTTCGGCATCGCTCTCCTCAGCATCCTGCAGAAAGCCGGCGGCTTCAGGGCAGGATTTGTTCCCAACTCTCGTGCAGAGGCTGGTCGTGCTGCTGCCGGCAGTGCTGCCAGGGGAATGAATGGAGAGGTCCAGACCTCTCCTTTATAGGAGCCGAACTTTGCCCGCCCTCCGTCCCCCCTCCCCGGAGGGCGACGCCGGAGCGAACTCCCAGCAGGAATCTCTCCTCTGCGCCTGGGATTTCCAACAGGAGCTCTGACAGGGCTGGAGCCGCTGTTTTGCAGCTGCGGAGATAAAAAAAAATAAGGAATATTCCTTCTCAGACACAACAATTTCCCTTCCACCTCCCGCTTTCCCTCCGGATCGCACGGCTCGAGGAATCCCCCTCACCTCCACCAGCCGGTGGTGGCGGAGCGGGGTGATGGAGAGGGGATGATGTGCGAGCCGGGAGCGCTGCGGGCGGCATTCCAAGCACGGATTTCTTCCCATCCTCGCATCCTCATCCGCCTCCCCTGCCCGCCGCCTCGCCGGCCGGGTCGCTGTTTGTTACCGCACGGGGCTCATCCGCCCCTTCCCAAAATCCCAGCGCAGCGGGGACGGGGCGGGGAGGCGGCAGCTCGTGCCGGGCGCGCGGCCGGAGGAGGGGAAGGATCTGCGCTGGACCTTGGTCCCACCGGACAGGTGCGGCCGGGGGATGGGCTCATCCCCTGCCTGGATCCTTCTGAGGCAACCGAGGCCCGAGTTTCGTCATCCCAAACGGAGCCAGCCGAGATGAAGCCGGGCACGCCGGGTGGCACGGATCCAGCAGGGCCACGTGTGCCGGGCAGCACCGTGCCAGAGCGGGGCTGGGCAGGAGGAAATCCAGAGTGGGAACGAGCTCCAAGGGACGGCACAGCACCGCCCCTCTCCCGGCTTCTCCTCGGGGATGCTTGGACCAGAAAACGTGAGCAGAGGGATGAGAAGCTCCCGGTCGCAGGAGGAAACGGGCAGGTCCCCCCGGGGCAGGCGAGGCCGTTCCCAAATGTCCTGAAGTTGATCCAAGCGCCTGTTCTTCGGCCGTGCTCCCGCCAGGGATGAACGTGCGGTAATCCCGTGATTTACGGCTGTTTATCCCCCGCTCCTCCTCGGGGCTCGCCTCCAGCCTTGCCCCGGCTTTTCTCACCCAGTTTCTCAAGGGGTTGCCTGAGGCAAAGCCGAGACCGAGTGTTTCACCCTAAAACACGGGGAAGGAGAAGTTTGTCGGGACGGGCAGGGTGATGCGGAGGGGATCGCCCCGGCCCCGGCTCCGCTGCCCTGCCCGGGATCCGTCCTTGCAGCGGGATGGGTGAGGGGGAGCAGGAGCCCCCCAGATCCCCTCCCCATTTCACTGCTTGTCCCTTCCCAGAGCAGCTAGCTTGGAAGGAAATCCCACGTGTGGGACAAACCTCAGGTTTGTCTCCAGGAGTTCATCCCACGTGGATTTGGGCACCATGAGTGGGACGTTTGTTACCCAGCAGCTGGGCAGGGATGAACTCCCCTCCTGGAGCACCTTCCCACAGGGAATTCCCAGAGCCTCCAGCCCGCTGTGATCCCTCTCCCTGGGATTTTATCAGCCGGGTTGATTGCAACCCTCCAAAATCCAGGGAAGAAAGGAGAGGACCCATCACCCCAGGAGGACACCAGGGCAGAACCCCCACGCCATTCCCTCCTCTCTGGACATCTCCGTGTCCACAGCAGGCACCAGCCCAGCCACCAACCCCCTCCTCCATCCCCATGGTGCCAAAAGTGCAGATCCAGAGCCGAACCAGAGCCCTCAGCATGTCCGGGTGCAGGAAGAGGCCCCGATCTCTCCGACCACATTGAGCAAGACCCGGCAGAAACCCCGAAATCCCGAAGTTCTGCTTTTGCACTGGATTTTCCGCCCGTGGGCACGAGCCCCATGTCCAGGGGTGACGCACTCCAAGAGCATCAAAGTTTGCTGGAGCCGGATGTTTTCCCCTCAAAAGGCGCCAGCAGTGGAAGCCAGAGATTTACAGTCCAGCAAGGGCCATAAAAGAGGGATTTTGGGAGCAGAGGTTTGATCCTGCGCGTGCGATGATGAAATGTCCTCACCAGCCTGCAAGAGGAGATTGCGCAGCCTCTGCATCCCACGTTTCCTCGGCTCTTCCAGGACACATTCGTTGGAAGGTCAGGTTAATCTGGTGCCTTATCCCAGCAGGATGAAGGTTCCTCTCCATCCAATGCATCCCATGTGGATCCCTCATCTCGGCACAGCTCTCCTGGCATGGATCTAGAGCAGGGATGCCCATGGGATTGCTGTTCCCAGGGAACGAGCAGCTGGGATGGGCTGAGGGTGAGGAGGAGACGATGCCAGGAAGTCCAGGAAAAGCTCAGATCGTGCACTGCTGAGCCTGGAACGGTGTGGAAGTGCCCAAGGACAGCTTGGATGGGGTTTGGAGCAACCTGGGACAGTGGAAGGCGTCCCTGCCCACGGCAGGGGATGGAACGGGATGGGCTTTAAGGTCCCTTGAACAAAACCATGCCGTGATTCCAAATAAAGGATGTTTTTCCCTTCTCCGGATGCTGGTGGTTGGTGGGGAGCGTGGTGAGGACACAGATCAGGGGGCTCCAGAGGGCTTCAATCCCCCAAAAAGCAGGAAATTCTCCGCAGCTGCCTGAGCTGGCAGAAACCCTGGGGGTTTTTTGCAGAGTTCCTTATCACAAGTGGCAGAGGGGAAGTGCTGCCTTCCAGATTTTAGGGCTGTCAGTTCCTCACAGCTGAAGAGCAAGGGATCCCCAAAAAGTGCCCAGAGCCCCCTGGGAATGGGTGGCATCACCTGGGACTGACAGAGCAGGATCAGGTTCTTCTCACATCCTACAGGACCTCAGTGCTCCCCAAAACCGCTCAGGCTGAGCGAGCTGGACTGGAGGGAGGATATTCCCTGGAAAAAAGGCAATTCATGCTTTCCCATGGTGTTTTTTCAAGCAAAGGATAAGAAGGGAAGAGCAGCCCCACTGCTACCACCGCATGAAGCTCCAAGCAGCCCTTGGGGCTTGGCCTCAAGGGAAGTTGGAGCTGGAGGCTCCAGGAATCACTCGGGGTGAGAAATCCCTCGGTGAAGCAGAGCCCCAGGTAGGGTTTGCTCCATCCCATCTCATTTCAGGTCTGGAGAGGGGCACGGAGGGACGGGAGACAGGGCTGTCCCTGGGCTGCCAGCGTGGGTGTTTGGGAAGGCGCATCCCGTGTTTTCCCAGCGCTGGCCGCTGTCATGATGAATCGGCAGAGTGGACGCTGCGGTGACCTTTGGATGTTTCTAAATCAAAGGCAACCAGGACGGGTCAGGCGAGCAAAAAGCAGCTTTCACCCCGCCACAGCAGGAATCACATTTTTCTCCCTTTGCTGCGAGTTTACGGCATCTCCCAAAAATGAGACTTCTGCTCCACTTGGACAAAGACATTCCTGCCTCGGCTGCACCCGCGGTCAACGATTAACTCGGATTCCCAGCCCCCTCAGCCCGGGAAGTGCAGGAAATGCCTCTGGTCCGACCACCAAAAATGGAAATCTGGCTAGGGAGTTCCTCAGTCACCCCACAATCACCTTCCTCAGGGCGATGCTTTCGGCACCAGGATGTGCTCTGCTTCCCAAGGAGCATCTTTCCTGGACAGGGATTTCCAGGTAGGGTCTGTGCTCCGCTGAGCATGATTTTCAGTGTGCAGACATTAAGAAGAACCCCTTGAGAGCATCATGGGGTTGGACTTCCTGACCCTTGTGGGTCCCTTCCAGCTCAGGATATTCAGGATGAGGACATTCAGCTCAGCCTGGGCAGGATTGATGCTACGGTTGTTGAGAAGCAGCTTTAAAAAGCAGCTTTTCCACTGTGGGAGCATCTTCCTGTTCAATCTCTCCCTTCCAATGTGCCAACACAACCCTTTCCCTCCATTTCTGGTGTAGATCCAGGAGGTAATCCCAGGCCAAGGCTTTTGGGAGCACTGTGATCCCTTGGGATGGTGGTGCTGAGCCCAGGAATGAAGCTCAAGGCTCCAAGGGAGCCAGATCAGCTCTAAATCCTTCCTCCAAAAAGCTTTCCAACACTGAGCAGGGGGAAAAAACGGATGGAGGGAACCAAATCCTACCTGGGCACATCCCAGAGCAGCATCTCTTTTACCAAGGAAACCCTTATGACACGATAAAAGGGAAGGACAACCCAGAAAGCTCCTTAAAACTGTAGGATTTTAAGTGTGGATGCTTTAAATGATGGGAAAAATAGATGGAGGAAACCAAATCCAACCTGGGCACAGCCCAGAACAGCATTCCCTTATCAAGAAAGATGCCACAAGAGAAGGACAACCCCAAAACCTCCTTAAAACCGTAGGATTTTTAGAGCCTGGATGGTTTTTGAAGCACGAAGCACAATTTTGGGTGAGGAACGAGGATGGAAGCTGCTGCAGAATTCGGGGAAGTCGCGGTCAGTCCGACCTCCAGCAGAAACACACGGATTTATCTGTGAACCCGGACACGGATGAGGCTCCACGTGCTCATCAGGAGGGAATTAGTCACCGGAGCGTGACTCGGGAAAGGGTTGTGTACACAGGGCACAGAGCATCCACGGCAGCGGGGAGCAGCTGGGGAGAAGCAGCACGGAGAGATTTTCCCCCAGGCTGGAGCCGTGGTGCCGGCTGGGAACGGGCCAAGAAAACCCCATCCCGCAGCAGAGAAAATCCATCTGCACCTCCTGGATCCAGGCAGCGGGGAAAGCCGCGGTCAGAGCCCTGAAATGGGGAATTGCTCGGCCGGAGCATCATCCCTGGCACGGGGAGCTCGTCCTGGGAACTGCGCGCTGTGCTGGCAGCGTGTTCATCCCCAGGCAGCCGTGCCAGGGGGTGAGAGGCAGCGGATCCTGCCCCGGGGTGTGCCCTGGGACGTGTCCACACCCGCCTCACGCCAGGCAGGCAGGGCAGGAAATTCCAGCCATTCCCAAGCAGCAGAGCCGCAGCTGCGAGGAGTTTCGGGCTGGGAGCTCCGGGGAGCCCTCCCGCAGCACCTTCGCCGGAGCTCGGCTTTGATTTGCAAGCTGGGAAAACACGGAGAGCGAGCAGCCTGCCAGATGGACGCTGCCCAAAAATCCCACCTCGTTTAGGAAGGGGTTGGGAGGCGGGAGGAGATGGGGAGGGGGAAAGAATGGCAGCGGAGGAGAAGGAAGAATTGAAATCTGTGAGGAGCCCGTCCACCAAAGGGATCTTCCCCATGGAACTCCGCAGCTCCACCAAGGAATCCAAGCGGGATGCTCCATGCGGAGCCTCCTCACCACGGCCAAAACCTTGGATCTGTCCCTGCGGAGGGTTCTGTTTGTATAATGACCTCATGGGCACATGACTTACCCGAGGCGTGACATCAGCCCGGGAGCACCGCGCAGGAAAAGCTTCTCACCTTATAAAGGGAATTAAAAGGGGAGTGAAGTCATCAGGGTTTGGCTCAAGCAGCTCAAATCCCGGCTCACCTGCGAGGGAGATCCCAAACCTCCCGGAGCCTGGAGTGTGCTGGGTGTTGGTGGGTGGAATAAA
The DNA here is from genome assembly GCA_013397845.1 of Melanocharis versteri. Lineage (NCBI taxonomy): Eukaryota > Metazoa > Chordata > Aves > Passeriformes > Melanocharitidae > Melanocharis > Melanocharis versteri. Next base: position 184,369 of record VZTG01000843.1, on the reverse strand, counting down.
AGCTCCATCTCCAAGAAAAGGCTGGAGAGCTCAGCAGGATCACCATGGCAGCTCAGGAGAGTGAAAAAAAAATAAAAAAATTAAAAAAAAATCCTAGAATTAGGGCATAAAAAAGACAGAGAAAAAGCAGAGATTCCAGAGGAACAGCGAGGTTTTCCTTTCTGATCCTTGCTCCAACACAACCACCTGGAGCAGGGGCGTGGACCACGGTGTGACCTCCCTGAGTCCCATCCCATGGGGTACCCCGGCTTTGCTCTGGGTTTTAATTACCTCGGGTAATGAATCCAACTCCATCCTGCTCCGCCTGGATCCCGTGGAGCTGCTGCAGAGGGGTGACACCAACACCCAGCACTGGGCTGTGCTGCTGTCCCTTCACCGGTGACACTCCCTGTCCTGCCACCTCTGCCACACACGGAAAGCTGGGACCAGGAGCAGCCCCCAGGACCGTGCTGGAGCTGTGCAGGGGCTGCAGCCCCCGGCTCAAGCTGGAATTACCCAGGGTTGCACCCTCTGGGATCAGCGTGGAGCTGTCCAGGTGTGGCACCTTCTGCACGTCCTGAGCTGGAGCTGCCCAGGTGTTGCAGCCTCCGGCTGCCCTGGATCACTCTGGATCCGTGCAGGGGTCACACCCTCCCCATTTCCTGGGTCACTCGGAGCTGTGGAGCTGTTGGACCCTCCCCGTGGCCCCGGTCAGGCTGCAGCTCTGGAGGGGTGGCACCCTCGGCCGTCCCTGGGGCGACACCGAGCACAAGGAGCCTGCATGGCAGCACCATCTGGTGGCACCAGCCCTCCCAGCCAGCCCAGTTTGCTCCCAGTCAGCACCAGTGGCAGCAGGAGCAGGGAGAGAGAAGCCTTAAAGCTGCCAGCACAGAGTTTCCATCCCTGGAAGGGGTAAAGGACACGTGGATGTGGCACTTGGGGACACGATTTAGGGTGGACAGGGAACGGGTTCGTACCAACCACCACCTCCAAAAGCAACGAGGGCGACAGGACACTCGGAATCAGAGTTAAACTCTTTATTTCCTTTGAAACAGGGGTTTAAATCCTCAGTTACAAAGTCCAGTCTGGCAGTAGAAGCTGGGAGCGCGTCGCTGGTCCCTGACCCCACAGCCCCTCCGGGACATCGGGATTGCTGGGATTTACAAGGCACTGCAAGAACACACGGAGACAACAGAAGCCCCGACGGGTTGGGATTGGTGCTCCAAGAGTCCTGACAAGCACGAGGTGACACCTGAGATGCCCACACAGACACTGGTGGCTTCACAAGGGACGCACGGAGGACCCCGAGGGCCGAGCGACGCTGGGAAAGGGTCTGGACAAACACCTCGCTCCAAGAGGAGACAGCAACACCCAGCAAAAACCAGCAAAACCCTCAGGAATTGGGCCGAGCCAACCAAAAATGGGGATGAAGCAGCAAATCGTGTTTGCTGCCTCTGGCAGGTCCGTGTGTGTGTGTGTGTGAGCAAAGCTGGGGAACTCAGTGCAGCGTCCGAGGAGCACCCACGGAAAATAACAGGGATTCCCACCAATCCAAGGGTTTCCAGCCCGATTTCTCCCACCCACACATCGGGCAAATCCATCCCCATGGCCACCATCCTGCTTCCCAAACGTGAGCCAGCACAGGACAAGGCACTCCCTGATCATCAAAGTAAACATTTGTGATTGAAGAGGCTGGTGCAATAGAAAACCTGAAGGTGGATTTTGAAGTACCACGGAGTTTTCTGCAAGGGCAGTGACAGTTTCATTTCCCATCTTTCACTCCTATTCGTGGGGAGGCATTTCCTTCCCTACTTTGTCTTTAAATAGACTGAGCAGAAGCAGGTCCCAGGTTTCAACAAATACCTCGAAGAATTAACAACGTCCTCAGCTCTGGAGCTTTGGCAGAATTATCCCTTTCAGCACATAAGACACTCATCAGACAGGAATACGAGGGGGTTTTTTTTATGAAAAAGTGCACTTTATACTGCAAAAAATCAGGGATTCTGGTGCAAAAATAACAAATCCATCTAGATCAAGATGAGTATTTATGGTATCAACAAGGGGGGGGTTTTCTCCAAGTCAATGAAGTTAGAAAGAGCCTTCGCAACTCTGAAATTCCTATCGTTAAAATAAAATTAAATCATTAAAATATTATTGGATAAAGTATTAAAGTAAAGGAGATAAGAGGGAGGAAGTTACTTTGGGAAAGGATCTGTACAAATTCATTGCTGACAATTCCGTCTGCGCTGTGGAGTGAAATCTGGAAATCAGAATGAAAAGAAGCCCCACAGAAAGTGATTTTTATGCCTAAAGATCCTGATTTTCAGTCAGATTTCAGACACCACCACTCCCTCCTGCAGCAGCTCCGTGTCTGAGCCTTGGCTGGAGTGAGAAATCCAGGAGAAATCCAGAAGTTAAAAAGATCCAGGAGTCCCAAGGAATGAAACCACAAACCCCCACGGCCAGACCATCATCGCTGCTGCAGCTCCTGTGGGAGTGAGGATTCACCAAATTCCCTCTTTCCCAGGGTTTTCCCATTTTTGGTTTAAAGAAGCTCCTCCTCCTCCTCCTCCTGCAATTCCTAAAAAAATTCCTAAAAAAATCCGCCCGCCAGGGCAGCGAGTCAGAGAATCCCAGGATGGTTTGGGTTGGAAGGGACCTTAAAGATCCTCAAATTCCAATTCGACTCGAGATTATTTGAGCATCAGAAGAAACTTCAGTGGATTTTTCACCTTTTTGGACTTTTCCTTACCAAAACCAACAACACTGGGAGCCTGTGCTGTCCGAGCAAGCCTGGAATCTCCTGGGTTTTTATTCCAGTGGCCTGGAATAATTCCCTTTCCAGCTGCTGAGGCACTGGAAGGTTCAATATCGCCTGCTTGGGACACGGGGGGGGTTGGATGCTACATCCACACCTGGCCCCAGGTGAGTTCAGCCACAAAACACCTTTTCCTCCGGGATTTTCCACAGCACAAATCCCACGGAGGTGACACTGAACACACCCCTGGCTCATCCTGCCCTGGGCATCGCCACCCCCACGGCTCCAAGGAAGCCTTGATCCCAAACTCATCCCGAAGCAGAGCGATTTTCCAGGTTTTTTTATGATGTCTCAAACCCTGCAGGCCCCAGCCAGGTCCCCCCTCGGAATAATTCTGGAATCTCAGCAGTTCCTGGCTGCAGTCTCATGTCACAACCACGCTCCACACCTCGAACCCTCTTCCTGACCTTTCCATCTTTTCCCACCTCTCCCACCGTTTGGGAGGTTGGGGAATGCTCCAGAGAAGGTGAACTGCTCTAGAGGAGCCCAGACTTCGATGTTTTCTCCCAAAAATTCCAAATGGCTCCAGGTGAACACCCCTCAAGCACACCACAGAACCCCTCAGGCTGGGAGGGATCCCTGAGGATCATCAAATCCCACAGGAATCCTTGGGGTCAAGAGCCTTCCAAGCTCCCAGTCCCTTTTTCCCGGGGTTGTAAAGCAGATTCCCAAGTTCAATTCACCTCCCGACAGCAGCACCACCAAACTGAGACATTTATGAGCCTCTGGAGCTCCTCAAAATCCTCTGCAGCACTTTAGGGCTGGAACAACTCAACTGTCATCCCAAACACTCCCCAACCCGTGGGCCAGACCCTGCTCCAGGCAGATAAATGACATCAGACCCAATCCAGCAGAACCTCCCAAATCCTCTCTTCCACACCAAAAAATCCTCAGCCCCGTTTCCCCCCGAACCTTGATCCCCAGAGACAATTTTGCAGTCACAGCACCCTAAAATTTCACCAGTTTTTTTACATTTTTCCCACATTACTGGTGAACACTCCACCTGAACTTCCTACGCTTTTACTCACTAGCACAAAGTTTTTGGGGCTGGCAACAGGTCTCCCAGTCAGTGCAAATTAGCAAATTCTATCAACTGATGATGTGGAAAGCAAACAGGATTTAGCAAAAACATCAGCTTTTTGAAGCTCTGCATCAGTTTGATGTCCTATTCCCAAAGAAAGTAGGATCTGCAGGAAAAGCTTTGTGAATCGAACAAAAAGCTTTTTAAAAAACCCCCAACCCCAACGTACTTAATTTAGGTCATATTAAATAAAATCAGTTTAACGCCATTTTTCCCAAGTTGGGCTACAGGAAATTTCTCTACCACCAAGACACCTTTTATAAACACAACCTCAGGACTAATTCCCCAAAACCCCCCCAAAAGAAGAGTATAAAATAAATTATGTTTTCTAAGGAACCAATCATGTGGAGCTTCCCAAAAACAGATCGGGAGGAAAAGCTCCCAGCAACGCTCGAAGTATTCCCAAAAAACGGGATTTTTAACGCCGACACACCCAAGGCCAAGCACTGCAGTCCTTAAACTCCAGCAGGCACGGAACTGGCTCCGGATTTTCCCCTGGAACAGCCGAGAGCACCCAGGAAAAGGAATATTTTTAGGTGCTGAACAGGATAGAACTCCCCAGGCTGAACCGACGCGCGTGGGAAGGCGCTCTGCCCACGGAACTGCTGCCGTCTGTGCTGCCTGCTGACGGATCCAGGGGGATCTCCAGCCACAGCCAGGGGATCTCCAGCCACATCCAGGGGATCTCCAAGGCTCCAGAGGGTGCAGAGCCAGGGATGGACTGGGAATATCTCACCTGGAGACGCTGATCCCTAACAGACCCCACCAGGGTCCTGCTCCCACCCCTCCGTGGGTCCCAGCAGCCCTTCCCGCCCCTGCTGGGATTCCACGCTTGGAATTTTGGTGTGGCCTCACCAACCTGTTGATTTTCCACTTGCATTTCATCCACAGCTTCGTTACAGGTGAATTAACCAGCTTTCCTGGGAATTGCTCCATCACCAAACCTCGCGGGAGATTCCTTCTCCCGGAGTTTAGCAGCTACGAAACACCCAGGACAAAAAACTTCTCACCAACAAAGGAATAATCCTATGGGATAAACTCAACTAATCACAAAAAAGTCCTGTGTCGAAGCACGAAGATTTCAACAAAATATTAAATAGAATAAATTACTAATCAGGAAATCTGACAAGTGCTACCTCGGATTCGATGGGAACGACAGTATTTCACTGGAAGGCAAATTCCTCTGAGCAAGAAAGCCTGGAAAGTGAACAGAGAAGGAATTTCCTTGGGTCTATCCAAAAAATCTTCCTGCTCAGGTGCCCTCAGCAGAGCTCTTGCAGCTGCAGAGTCTCTGTCCTGTCTCAAGGGTTACAAGGAGTGGTTTCATCCTTTGTCACCAGACTTCTCCTGGCAAGCTCAGGGCAGCTCTCACTGAGAGTTACGATAGCAGAGCCAGTCAGCACCAGAGAAATTCAAATCAGGGGGGCTTAAAACCTTTAAAATGTTGCTTTAAATTATATTTATATAGATTTGTAAAAGCATCCATTCAAATCACAGACTTCTTCACGGAAATGGCCTCTCCGCGAGACCTCAGCTCCCAATTTTGTGTCTGCTCCTGCTCCAGCTTCAGCTGGGTTTTTGCTGGAATCACAAAATCTGGCAGCAAATCTCCACACACGACCAGCATCACCCACCTGCTGAGATCCTGCATGCACCCTTCCCCAAAATAACTCCTGGGAAAGCTCCCACAAGCAGCACCACATCCGTACCCTCCCATTGGGAGGGGGACGCCAAGAAAGAGCCCGGAATCCTCATCCTAAACAAAATTCCTTGATTTCAAATCACTGCCTCTGGTTTCCAGGCAGCGGGATTGGGTAGAGGATCTGACAGTTGGTTTTGCATTTTTATGCCTCTGCTCCATCAAGGCGGAATTGGGATCTCAGTTAAACATTACTCCCCTAACCTGGAACAAGAGGGAAAACTCGCAGCTAAGGAAGTTATAAATTGCTCAACCTTCACCTCAAAAACAGCAGCGAGCACCAAGGGCCCAGGATAAAGATTTCCTTTGGGGAAAGTGGCCCTCAGCAAAGCTCTTCACCCACTAATGACTGGTTTCACACACACTTGAACCGAGGTGTTTGCTACAGGAGGTCCATGGTTGACTCGAGGGAGGGAGGTGGCCAAGAGAGAGGCAGGAAAAAGACATTTGGAAAGATTTAGGGGTCAGGCTCCAAAATAAAAAAAAAATCCAGCTGGATTTGGGTTCCAAAAGGAATCCAAACACATCCCTTCTACTGCAGCTACAGAGACCCTACAGATATTTGGAGGATGTGGGGTGAGGAATTGGTGCCTAAAATAATTTTCCATTCCAGCCAAGCAATTTCAGGCTCCTCACCCCCACCAAACTCTGCCTTCCAAGACAATCCCACGCCATCCCAACTCCAGGTGTCCTTCCACATTACCACCTCGAATTTGGGTCAAGAGAGGGGGGAAAACAAACCCCAAACCAACTGAAAGCAAACCTTTCAACTCAAGAATTAGCCGTGAGAGGACTGGGTGAGCAATTCCCTGCACCTGAAGGCCAAGTCCAGGTGAGGAACTTCCCGGGGGCGCCGGATCCGGCAGGTGAGGATCCATTCCCACACACCCTTCAGGAATGAGGAGCTGCAGGTGTTTCAGAGAAGAGACTTGGAATCCTTTGTTGCTCAGGCTGAAACTCACAGATCCAACAAAAAAACCGTTAATTTCTAGAGGCGCAATTTCTGGA
>VZTG01000843.1:77570-124686 GCA_013397845.1 Melanocharis versteri | reverse complement strand
AGCCCGGCCGAGGCGCGGGCCCCTCGCAGTGGCGGGAGCCGAGGCCGAGCGCGGGGCTGTGTGTGAGGGGCTCGGACGCGCCCACAGCGCCTCATGGGTGTCAGGGTTGCCCAAGCAGGGAAAGGAGGCCGGAGCGCGGCCCTTGTACCGAGGAGAGGTGTCGTCCCTTGTGGCAGCTCCTTGAGGCTTCTCTTCGGGGACAGCTGGGTGTGAGGGGGTCACAGCTGCTGCCCCAGGCCTGGCCCCTGAGGGTGGGCATGGCTGGAAGGACCCCTGAGATCACTGAGTTCAACTTACGAGTGAACGGCACCGTGTCAACCAAACACACAAAGTGCCACATCGTCCTTCCTTAAACAATTCCCTGATTTTGGGGTGAGCATTTGGCTCTACTGCCTCCTCACAGCTATTGGGGGAAGAGGATGAAGCTCTATAGAGATGTGGGACACTTGCTGTGGGCTTTTTGTATTTTTAGGGTTATTTTTAAGCAGTAAATGGACGGACTGGCTGCACAGTGCTGAAGGGATGAACCAGCTCTTGCTCATGAGCTGCCTGCAGTGTTCAAGCTGCCCTTGCCTTTGGTCCGTGGGTGGAAGTTTGGGCTGAAAACCAAACAGACACGTCAAGTGTGCTGTGTTTGACCTTCTCTCCCTCCCCTGTAGCTGCTACGTCTTCCCTGTGTTTGTGCCACTCTTTACACCCTCTCCTGGTCCACAACCCCTCCGTGATCCTCCGAGCCTGACGTGAGCAAGAAAGATGCTGTAGTGAGGGGGCTGATGTCTCATGGGTGACGTGTTTGGAGCCCTCCTGGATGACATTTCCTTTCCAGCTCTGTCACCCCCACAGCCCCGTTTGACTCACGCTTGGCCCAGGCTGCTGAGAGGGCGAGAAAAGGCTGTGAAATCCAAGTGAAGCAAGACCTGGGTTCCATCTTTCCTGTCCCACACCCTGCGCTGAATCCAAGGAGCTTTTTTAGCTGGGTTAAAACTGTCCTCTTTGTTTCTGTGAGGCTGGACATGGAGTCAGCCCTGCTCTGTGGAGGTAAGAACAAGGAGACAGAGCTTCACTCGTGGGTTTTGTCCTAATTTAGGAGCTGCTGGAACCTCTGGAAGAGTGACTGCTCATGGTGTTGGGGAATTACCACGGCGTTGAGATTGTTTATGGGCACTGCAGAGTTGCGTGTGCACGTGGGGTGGAGGTAAAAGTGCACGTGAGGCTTGAATTCTGGTGTTTTCCTGTTTTAGCTCAGTTCTTTCCAGATACTCCATCAGAAATGGCTTTTGGAAGGAGCTGGGAGCCCGGTGGGTGCTCCTGCTGCTGCCAAGGGTGGGCAGGTTGCACCGTGGGGCCAGGCTGCTCTGGGAAGAGCTTTGGGCTGACTGGGTGTTAATTAGTTCTGGAGTGAAATATGAGGAATGCAAAATACTATTTTAAGCTTCAGCTTGGCTGGGGGAAGGAAGGGAGGAAGGAAACGAGGCTCTGGGGATTAATGAAGTGATTTCACTGCTGTTTTTGTGGGGCAATAAGCCCGAAGTCAGAGTGCTTTGGGCTGGCTGCACCCAGCTGAGGTCAGACTTCAGCATCTAATCCCTGCTCAGGGCGCTGGCTCGGCAGCTTTACGAGGCTGAGCCTTGGATGAGCATCCCAACAAAGCCTTTCCCAGGGCTTGGTGCAAGCTGGTCTAGTGGAGGATGTCCTTGGCCATTCCGGGGTGGGAATGGGTGAGCTTTGAGGTCTCTTCCAACCCAAACCATTCCATGACTCCTGCTAGGTAAGGAGAGGTGCTGGCTCTCGTCTTCTTCATCTTTTCACCCCTTCAGGTCGTGCTGAGGTTGGAAAAGGAGCCGGGGGAATGAGGAGCTGGATAAATGTAGGGTGAATACGGAGCTTGGAAGGCCAGAGCTGTCACTCCCACATCCTCCAGCAGCTTTAGAGAAAACCAATACTCACGAACTCACTGGGAAAGGCCAAGGCAGGAAAAAGGGAAAGGTTGATTACAGGAAAGTGGGATATAGATACAGGGAGAACTAAGTCAGGAAAAGTTCAGCTCCTTCAAGGTCCAAGTTAAACACATGTTAATGAACCTGCCCCTTCCACAGGCTCCCACACAAAAGTCGGATGTGTCAAGCCCTGGGGTCTGGCTACCATGCCAGGAATTAGCCAAAAAATGAGGCTCTGTAGCAGCCCCAAGAGGAGCTGCCATGGGGACAGAGATTCAGGCTGGTCACACTCCTCTGGAGCTGTGCTGAATGTTGTGACAACCTCTGCTGGTTACTGGTGCCAGGGGGGAGAATGTCCCAGGTGCAGGGTTGGATGTGTGGGAAGGTGGCTGGAGCTGGGAGGGAACCTCTGGGTCCTGTCTTCTGCTCAAATCAAATCCATTCCTCATGTGTTGTCTCCTCTTTTATCCGGTCCCGTTTCAGCAGCACAGCTTCCAGCCTTCTGCAAAGGAGACTATTCCCATCGCTCATAAATCTCCTATCAGGAAGCTGTTTCCAAGATTAAAGCTTTAAACGTTTCCCCTCTCTGGTTTCACATCCCAGCTCTCAATTCCCTCCCTGCTGTAATCACCAGCTCCATCCCCTCCATCTGGCCACGCTGGGCTCTCTGTGCTTCACACCAAGCTCTGTCTGCTCCAAGAAAACCTGTGCTGGGACAATTTGGAATTGGGGTGTGCACCTCCAAAGCTTGGAAACGGCCACTCCAGGCTTTGTGTCACGCACTTTGGAAAGCTCTTCCTGCTGCAGGTCCCTCCTGACTGCTTTAAGAGCTGACTTAGCGTTTGGAGGAGCTAAAGGTCATTATCTGGGCAAGGCCCGAGGATTTGGGACGAGCTTTCAGCAGGCTGGAGCTCGGGGTCTGTTGTGGATATCGGATCACCGGCGGCAGGAGCGGTCATTCCCGGAGCTGGGATAATTATCTGTGGTGACGAGCCCTTGGATCGGCAGGGAAGGGCACGGGGCAGGGAAAGGCACGGGGCAGGGAAGGGCACACGGGGCAGGGAAAGGCACGGGGCAGGGAAGGGCACACGGGGCAGGGAAGGGCACACGGGGCAGGGAAAGGCACACGGGGCAGGGAAAGGCACACGGGGCAGGGAAGGGCACATGGGGCAGGGAAAGGCACGGGGCAGGGAAGGGCATGGGGCAGGGAAGGGCACGGGGCAGGGAAGGGCACGGCACATCTGGGCTCACGTGGGAGTGCTGGGAGTGCTGCAGCATCCCAGGGCTCTTGGCTGTGGCACTCAGCCCTTTGTTGGGAAAGCTTGGAGGAGACCCCAAGTCTTTTCATCAGACCCTAAAATTAGAGGCAGCCCAAGGCCCCAGTCCTGGGAGAGGCGGATTCCTTGGCAGGGGCTGCTGTGCTGATGGAAGAGGCAGGATGTGGCTTTTCTCTGTGCCCTGGGCACAGGAGCAGTGGAAGCTCCCAGTTTTCCGTTCTGGGAGCTCTGGGGGGCATCTCTCACCAGCTTTTGTCCCTCTCAGCCTTCATCACCCTCAGCCCGGCTGTTCTGGGGCAGTTCCATGGGAGGCTCCCAAAAGGGACCTTCTCTTCTGGCCTCTGCTGTCACCTGAGGTCACCCTGTCCCCTTTCCGTGCAGGTTGGCTAATCCCCCATGGCTCAGCCTGTTGGGAATTAGGGGAGTTGAGGATCTGGACAGGAAAGGTGCTTGCCTTCAAGCCTTTATCTGGCCTCTTCTATTGCCCTGTGTGCCACCAGATAAAATCTTGTGTGCGTTTTTAATTTTTATTTTTACGCGAGAAAGCAACACTGAAATTTCCTCCTGACATTTAACTCAGTCAGTCAGTGACAGACCGAATAAACATTCCTGTTTCGCTGGGACAAAGGCTCCAAGATCCTGCTGGGACTAAAATATTTCATCATTTCCGAAGTAAAATGTTTCAGTTTAAGAAAAAAAATAAGAACAACAACTAAAAATGACACGTTTCAATGTTTTTCTAATTATTTTCTCCATTTTGGCTGGAGCTATTTGTCAAATCTGGCCTGGCTTCTCAAGTAGCTTTGGAACCTTCCAAAACTACTATTCTGGGGACTTTTCCTGTTATTGATGAATAAGTTTGATCCCTGCCCTGCATTCCTGCTCATTCCAGGTGTTTTCTGGGGTGTCTTACAGGTGGATGGATAACCTTCTGCTATCCCAGGGTGCTCCAACCTGGCCTTGGCACTTCCAGGGATCCGAGTCAGCCACAGCTTCTCTGGGAATTCCATCCCAGCCCCTCCCCACCCTCACAGGTAGGAATTCCTTCCCAATATCCCATCCATCCCTGCCCTCTGGCAGTGGGAAGCCATTCCCTGAGTCCTGGCACTTCATCCCTTGTCTAAAGTCTTTCTCCATGTTTCTTGTGGCTCCTTCAGGCACTGGAAGGTCACAATTGGGTGACCCTGGAGCTTTTCCAGGCTGGACAATCCAAATTTTCCCAGCCGTTCCTCCCAGCAGAGCTGCTCCATCCCTCTGCTCATCCTGGTGCCTCCTCCTGTGCTGGGCTCCAGGGCTGGGGCAGCTCTGCAGGTGAGGTCTCACCTGAGCAGAATCACAAGAAATACCCACCCCCCACCCCAATTTTAATTTAGCTCTGTAAAAAAATAAAACCTCAGAGCTATTTTTATCCAGAGCCCTCCCTAACACCGGATTTTTGCAGACTAAGGGTAGATGGCTTTTTTCTTCCTCCTCCTGCCTGGGAGGTGGAGAGGACTGATGCAATGTCACCTGAACTCGGAGCAGCCCGTGCTGCAGCAGCTGGGGAGGCTTTGCAAAATGAGAACCATCCCCAGTTTTCCCCTGGATGAGGCTGTGCCAGTTTTCCAGTGCCAGTTTTCCATCCTATCTTTGTTCTGGAAGACTCACCCTTGCCTTAAAAATGGATCCTGAGGATTTGCCCTTCCCTGCCTTGAGTGAGAGACACTCCTGGGGCTGTGACCTTGCTGCTGGGGGGTGCCCCCTTTTCCTTAGGGATCTGTATCCAGGTGGTTTAATTTGTGTCCTGTGCCACTCCAGGCTGCTCCTGGTGCCTCAGGGGACTGTGTTGTGCAGTGACCTGCATTCAGCAGCGCTGCAGAGCATCAGCTCGGCCAGGATCTGTCACTTCGAGCCTAACTCAGCCCTCTTGTGACAAAAAGGCAGCTGTCCCTCTCCTGTCAGGTGAGTTCTGTGCAAAGAAGTGGGAGAAGAGGCAAGGAAACAGGTGGTGCTGTCCCTGGAAAATCGTGTTGCTGTGGAGATGGGAAGATGTCACTTGGCACAAGGGAAGGAGTGACCCAGCTCAGGTTTATCAGCCCTGATAAGGATCCTGTGGGATCTTTAGGGTGTTAATGCAGGACAGACTGTCCCCTCTGGCTCTGCTGCACTCACACAGCTCTGGCAGCCCTGCTGGGGCTCTCAGAGGGTGAAGGAGCAGCTTTTTCCAGGAGACCTTGGCTGTGCCTGGGACGTGGGAAGTGCAGGGGAAGCAGAGAGGCTTTGGCTGGGCCTCGGATGTGAGCGGCTCCACAGGACTCTGTGTCCTGGAGGGAAGTGAGGAGGCTGCAGTGAGTCCTGTCCCTCCCCTTCCTGAGCAGGAAAAGTCCCTTCCCAGTCATTTCTCCCCCTCTGTCCCCGGATCCCTTCTCAGCAGGGCCTAATGCACTTGCTCTCCAGGCTGGCTTAATTCTGCCATGAGATTCCATCTCGGCGTGTGGGTACTCGAGCTCCCTCCCCCTGCTCACCACAGCTGAATCCCAGCTCATTCCAGCAGCTTTTGACAGAGAGGAAATGTCTCAAACCCATTGAATTCCTCCAGAATTCGTGGGGGTGGTGATTTGATTGAGGACCCAGATTTGTGTCCCCTCTGAGGGGGTTTTTGGGAAGGAGCTGTGATTGGTGGTGTGTGAGGATGTGGGAGCTGTAGGTCCTCATCCCACAGGGGTTTTCCAGCTCCCAGCAGAGCAGAGGACAGATTCCATATTCCAAATTGTCCTGGCACTCCAGGCCACTGTCCAGAGTTTCTCTCCGTGTTTCTTGTTGGCCCCTTCAGGTACTGCAAGGCCTCAATTAGGTCACCCCAGAGCTTCTCAGGCTGAGCAATCCCAACTCTCCCAGCCTTTCCCTGTAGGAGAGGTGCTCCATCCCTCTAATCCTCCGCTGGACTTGCTCCAACAGGTCCGTGTCCCCAAAAAACACCCTAAACTGGGTCAGGGAAAGGCAGCCAGAGCCGTCTGTGCTCATTTTCCCCTGCAAGGCAGGATGGCAACACAGCCCTGCCAGAGCTCCAGGAGCCTTTTGACAATGCTCCTGGGCACAGGGGGGATTTTTGGGGTGTCTGGGCCAGGAGCTGGACCCTGATCCCTGTGGATCCTTCTCCCACTCAGGATATTCCATGATGGAGCCATGCAGGGCTGTAAAACTGCTGCTCCACTGAACCATTGAGTTCTAAAAACAGGTGAAGACTTTTCCAAAGCTTTCATTTAAGGCCTGGGATGCCCTTTCCTGGTTAAATGTAGGATCCTGGTCTCCTGAGCATGACCGAACAGCTTGACCTGTTTCTCCCCACGAAATCTCCCCGTTCCCTCTCCTTTCCCTGCCCCGGAGGTTTCTGCACTCGGCAGCGTTTGCTGAACTCGGAGAGCCTCTCCCCGCAGCTGCTTTTGCTGCTGCATCTCTGCAGATCATCAATATTCATGTGCTTCATCAGCAGAGCCTCTGGGAAGAGCTGTGGGAATCCAGAGCAGGAGCCGGCGCTGGAAAAGCCTTTCCCGTGTGGGGTCGGGGAGCCGAGCGCTTGCCACGAGAGGGGGGTATGAGCCCGCGGAGGGCAGGCCGTGGGTGCTGGGGTGGCTCAGGGTGCTGCCCTGCCCAGCTCCATCCCGCTTGCCCAGGGCTGGCAGCGGCTCCGCTGTGATCGGTGCCGCCGCCGGGAGCTCTCCTGGGCAGGGAGGAGCTCAGCCCACGGGGATTTTGCTCCCGGATGAGCCGGTGTGGGAGAGCTAAAGCAGAAGGGATTTTCCTGGCTGCAATCTGGGCAGGGAATGCTGTGCATACCCCCACTCGTCTCTGGGCTGGTTAAAAGCATCGTTTTCCTTGGATATATCTATATTTTCTAGATATATCTGTGTTCTCCCCATCAGCTGCCCCTGGATCATTCTCCCCTTTGCACTGATGCAACTGTTTGTGATTGTGATTGCAGAAAACCGGTTTGAGGAGCTGATCTGGCTCATCCTAATTGTTTTTTTCCCCCCTTTCCCAGGTCAGGAACATTTCTTTCCCAGGTGTTGCTCGAGCATGTTGTGTCCTGGGGTCTGAGCAAGCCTGTCTGTAAATTATCCCAGCTATTCTCTTGTACTTCGCTGTGACATCAAAAGCCCAGATTTCTCCTGCTGGGTGATCTCCAGGTCATCAAGGCAGATCCACGTACAGAAAACTTGGAGAAATTGTTTGATTTCAGCTTGAACTCATACTTGGAGTTGAGAAACCTGGAGTTTTTTCTGGTTTATGTGTTTTCTCTGTTGGTTTCTTCCATTATTTTGCAGCCCACATGCAAAGACTAAAATGCTCAAGGAAGGGCTTGGGTGTTCAAATATCCTCCTATGTGGAATATTCCCTCCCACATCAGAGAAGGAGGGAAGGAAATATAGAAGAGAAAACCTTCATCTTATTTTTTTGAGGGGGAAATTCTTTAACATTCACTGGACTTTAAATTTTGAACTCAGTTTTGTGATTGAGGCCTGTTATGTACCTTTAAAAACCCAATTATTTTTATCCAACAAACCACCTTATAGCAAGGCTGACTCCAGGGAGGGACTATCCATGGGATCAAAATCCAGTTCTCCTCATTTTGTGGCTTTTTCCTCAGGATTTGAAACCTTGGGAAGAGGTTCTGGGTCGGTGGAGTCAGGCCACGCACGTGCTGTGCAGTTGCAGCGTTTGCAGTCGAATTCTTGTGTGAAATATCCCTTCTGGTCTGGCTGCTGCAGGGAGATTAGGAATAATCCCCAGTCCCCATTCATCAAACTTAATTAGGGCCATTTCCTAATGAGCCTTTGGAAAGCTTGAGGAAGACCGAGCACCTTGTCATCACTTCCAGGAGGGAGAAGGACCAACAGCCTCCTGCCAGGGCTGGGGCTGGCTCCAGGGTGGGTTGGAAAATCCCAACAAATATCAGGAGTCCAAAAAATCTGCTCAAAAAGCAGAAAATCCCCGGATTTAGGGGAAATCAGGTACTCATTGTCATTGTGCTCAGTGCTCTGCTCCTGACCTGTTTTCCTGCCTCTGCCTCCCAAAATCTGGGAGATCCTGGGCAATTCTTCCCGTGTTTTTCTCTGAAGTGGCCATGGTTTATTTTTCCTGAGAAAGGCCTTGTTTTTTAGAAGATGTCAATTGAAATAGAATCTGAATCTGTTCCAGGGAGGGTGTTGGTTGGATAAGTGTCTCGATTTATTTATTTTATTAGTATTTGTTAGTTTTTACATTGTTGATGCATCCCTTAGGTCCCATCCCAAGGAAAACACGGAGGGGAGGGGTTAAGCTAAAGCAACCGTCTTTTGAAATGTCCATTAATCTCCATTTATACAGGGGAAGTTTTTTCCAGAGGTCACAATCAAAACATGCCCCAGTTATCCTGGTCAGTTTTTCCTCACTCTCTGATTTAGTACCTCAACAAAATGTCCCGGATTTGACTCTTTCCTGTGATTTGAGGTTTGCTGAGTTGGTTTTGGGGTTTTGTGTGAGCGACCTGGAGAAGCCAACGGTGACCTGGGATGATCCCACAGCATGGGGAGCTGGGGAGGGGGGGATTCTGCCCACTCAGGTGAGACCCCACCTGCAGGGCTGCCTCCAGCTCTGCTCCAACATCAGGAGGACCTGGAGCTGCTGGAGAGAGGCCAGAGGAGGCCACGGAGCTGCTCCAGGGCTGGAGCCCCTCTGGAGCCGGGCTGGGAGAGCTGGGGGTGCTCACCTGGAGAGGAGAAGGCTCCAGGGAGAGCTCAGAGCCCCTTGCAGGGCCTGAAGGGGCTCCAGGAGAGCTGGGGAGGGACTGGGGACAAGGCCTGGAGGGACAGGACACAGGGAATGGCTTTCTACTGGTTTAGGCTTCCATGGAATCAATGCTGTACCTGCACTTTGTCCCACCCTGTCCCCACACAGCCCCTCAGTGCCACACCTGGCAAATTATCCAAAATGTCCTGGTCCTCCAGGTATTGCTTTTTTCTCAGGGTACGTTTTAGTGAGTCTGACTTTCCTCTTTGGCATTGCTGTGCTGAGACTCTGGCTGGCAGAGTCCTAATTACCGAGGGCTGGGATTTGTAATTCCTGGCACAGAAACAGCATGAATGGATTTGTTCAGTTCCTTTTTATCAGCCTTTCCAGCCTGCCTCTTATCTCATTACTTTGGGGAGGGCTGAGATGGGATTAAGAGAAGTGCAGGCCTGATAAATGGAGATAGAAGCCCTGGAGTGGGATGGATCGATACAGATCCATCACAGAGAGCTTGCAGGGATGGGTGATTGGATGGAACCCGGCCTGGGGGGAAGGAGGCTGCCCTGGAGTGGGAGCTCAGGGAAACAGGAATGTGTCACAGCGGTCATGGAACCTGTTGTGAAGCACATGTGGAGGCATCTGACACTCAGCTTCCTGCACATCCCTCACTTGTCCTGATTCAGCTCTTTGCTGTGGTGCTGATGAATATCTCGGCTGGATGAAACTTTCCCAGGCTTCCCAAAGACTTGCTGGTGCCTCCTGCATCCAAAGGGGCTGCTCGGTGCTCTCCCTGTCCCTGAGGTGAACTGGGATGTGTGGGACGTGGGTCACTGGCTGGGGGCTCGGGATGGAGCTGGAGGAAGGAGGGGAATGGGCCACTGTTGTTTGGCTTGGGAATCAGGATGCAAAGTTTGGAAAGTTCTCCAAGCCACTGAGGTTGCCAAGGGAGTGGAAAACAGGTCTTGTGGGAGCAGGCTTTTCTGCACTGGAGCAGTCCCAGGACAGTGACCTTTCTCCTGAATGCTGCCAAGCTCCTGGCGCATCCTGCTTTTTCCTTATCCTTGTAGGCAGAAGGGGAGGATGTGCTCAGGGCAGGGTTTGGAGGTGACCTCGGTGTCTTCCTTGGGGCACAGACCAAGTGTCCCTGTAGGACACAGAACCATCCGCTGGCACTCGGTGTGGCTTTGGGAATTTTCCTGCAGCAGCCTGGGCATGGCGCAGGCACTGACACAAAAATGGGCTTGTCCTTGGGAGCAGGAGAGGCTTGGAGGGTCCTTCCCTTGATTCTCTGGATTCCTGAGGCTGCCAGCCATGGGAAGGGGATTTCTGTCCTTCCTCCCAGCCTGCTGGGATCAGCGTGGTGAGGACTCTGTGGTAGATGTAGACACTGAGTAATTTCATGTGGCGTGGCTGCTTTCCAGCCAGGAGCGAAAATCCAGCTTCTCAAGTTGGCTCCTTGGTCCCAGTTTTCCTTTAAACCAGTTCTTCTCCCTCTGAAGAGCACCCAGGACTCTCCTGGGGACCCCTCTTTTCTGACACCACCTCTGCCATCCTTCACTCATTTCTCCACACACTTTCCCAGGCTTCTCCTTCCCAGTAAAAACCTGGCAAGGACTTTCTCTTCACCTGGCACTGGGCACAGATCTCTGCTCATTCTCTCTCTCCTCACTTCTGTCTTTCCCTTCCCCTAATTCCCTCCTTTAATTTGCCTTTGCTTATTTTGAATACAAAGCTCCTCCATCGCAGTGTTTATAGTTCATAAAGCCTTGGGCCCATTGCTTATTCTCCTTCTTATATCCCTACTTAACCGCCTTGGCTCCCTGTGCCCTTTCCCTGCTTCCCGAGCATCCAGGATGAATCACAGTCCCTGTCCCCAGCTGGCTGCCTGCATAGTTCCCATATCCCAGGAATCCTGTTCCCAGACACTGCAGTGCCTCAGTCGCAAATCCTCCTCTTTCTCATCCCTTCGAAATTCCTTTCCCTGGAGTCAGCCTCTCTCACGAGCCTCCCAGGCTCCCTGTCACCTGCACAATTCCCAGGATATTCCTGGTGTGGGCATTCTGGTGCTCAGAGCGTTCCCACCTGCTCAGGGAGCTGTGGAGGTGCTGGCTGGCACGTGCTGGCACTGGGCTTATCTCCCTGGCACCAAGTAAATGCCATCAGCTTGCTTTGGGTCCACTTCTCCATATCAGCCTTGGTCACGGTTTCCCTTCGGCTCTTCCCAAAATAGGTCTAAAGCACAAATGCCCCGATTCCCATCTCGCCAGGGGTGTGGTGAGGAGCAAGTGCTGGCTGCATCCCAGCTCTGTTCCCCTCCAGCAGCTCCTGGACCGGGGTGGGGCTTTTGATATAATTTTCTCTTGGTTGTTTTTATTGAGCTGAATTTTAAAGTCACATTTTATGCCCCAGCAAGAGAAGTGACGCTGATGTTCATGAGCCAGTGGGGACTGAAACAGTTGGAGAGCAAGTGGACAGAAAAAGTGAGCAGAAAACAAGTGGGATGAGGATGTGGGATGCTTTGGGCTGAGACAGAGCAAATCGTGTCCCCTGGTGTTGTGGGGACAGACCCACAGCTCTGGCTGAGAACAGCTCTGCCACTGAGGCAGAGCGTGGGCAGGGTGAGCTCAGGCCCTCCGGAGAGGAACATCCAGAGTTTAATTTTCCTGAGCTGAAGTTTCCTCACCGCTGCGCTTTTCCTGCCTGTGGCTCAGTCCTCCTCCTCCCCTTCCCCAGGCAAAGCATCTGAACTGAACTAATTCTGCAGATGGAGCCCAGGACATGGCACCATTTGAAGTCTTTCCCCGCTGGTCATTCCAGTGGGAACCTGGAGATCCACACACCCTGCAGTGCTCGGCTGCTCACCACCTCGGGATCCTTTTCCACAGTGGAAACGTTCCCACGGACATCAGAGCCCACTGCTGCTGCACTCACTGCCCTCCCCTCGAAGGGGACAGCTCTGTCCCCTCTCCTGCCCTCCAGAGACACCAAGTCCAGCTCATCTCAAGGAGCAGGGAAGCGTCCGGCAGGAGCAGCGAGCCAGGCCGGCTGAAAATAGCCTGCTTGTCAGAGTTTTCCATGAGACCTCTGAGACTCCTTATCTCCCTGCTGCCGTTCTGGCACAGGACGAGTTGCAGATGGAGCAGCCTCCAGGAGCAGCTCCAAGGTTTCCTGCAGCCGGGCAGGACCCGGGGCTGTTGTCCCACGGGATATCGGCCGCTGTGGGGTTACAGCAACCTCTGGTTTAGCAGGAATATTTGGGGGCAGTGAAACCTGCCTCCTATCATGGGGTGGGGGATATTGAGAGGCCTGGATTTGGTGACAGCAGCATTAGCAGGGATTTGAAGCTGTTGGAAAGATTCCGGGGTTTTGGACCTCTGGAATACTTGCCCTGCTTCCAGCAGTGCAAAAGTCAGCAGGAATGCCTCAAGCTATCAATAAGGTCTGTGATTTGCTGTGAAAATAAATAGGTTCCTGCTAGGAAGCAAACAGAAGTGCTGCTTTGCTCGTTGGAAGCTGCTCCTGCTCCCAGGCCGCTCCCGGTGAGCCGTGGGTTCATGGATCCGTTCCGTGCTCAGGTGTCACCAGGCTGTGGCCCCGGGGCAGGCTTGGCAGCGGTGACCTCCTGGTGCTTTCCACAAGTGCTTTCCTGACCCTGGAAGAATTTTCATGTGGCCTTAATGAGCCATCTGGGGGCAATTAGTTCTCGGTTTTATGACATCCTGGCTTTTCTCATGGAACGTGGCATGGCTGGGCTGTGCCGGTTCTCCAGCCACGTCTGGGAAGGAGGGAGGGAAGCGGGAGGTGCCGAGTCAAGCTCTGCATCCATCCTTCTTCTTGCTGGTGCCTGTGGAGAATCCAGGTCCAGGTGTGACCCTGCATGAGCTTGATCCACATCCCTGGAGGATCCATCCTGCTGGAACCTGTTGCTCTCGAGCAATTCCCGAGGTTCAGGTCGAGCCAGCTTCCCAGCTGCCGTAGCGTGAAGTTTCCTGGAGTAAGGGATTACAGAAAGGATTAGATATAAACCTCTGCTGCTGCAGTAAATCACATTTTTCACTGCTGCCAACTAGGCAGGGAGGAGAGGCGGCGGAGCCGGCGTTTCCCGTGGCAGCGCTGCTGACCCCAATTATTTTGGGGTGATAAACCACCACCTGTCCCTGGTCTGCCATAAACTGCTCCACTGCCTGCAAAAGCAACCAGGTTAAAGAGGAAATAACAAACAGCCTTTCCCACTGGGTTGTTTTTTAAGTTCTTGGCATTTTGGGGTGATGTTTCAGAGGTTTTTCTCTGACCCTAAGAGGTGTATGATCACTTTGGAGTGGAGTTTTAGAGATTGGCCCTAAAATACATGGGAGCAGCTAAAGAGACCTTGCATGGCTTGGATGATGCTTGGGACAGAGTTATCATGGTTTTTATTTTACAGAGGAGGAAGCTGAGGCACAAAGTGTGTTCATTCCTGCTGGAAGTGAGGATTTCTGGGATTTCTGGGTTGTTTGGCCCAGAAAATCTCCCCACACTGCCCCACTACCTGTGCTGAGCAGGGTGCTGGCAATTCCTTGTACTGCTGATCCAATCCTGGTGCTAGGAAGAACCAAAAGGAGAAGCTGCTGCTGGGAAGCTCCTTAATTGTGATTGCTAAGGATGAGTTCATTCAAATGAAGTTCTGATGGTCCATAATTTAACAGACCACATGCAGTAAGCACTCCAAGAAATCCATTAGAAATCCTGCATGGAAGGAAAGGCCACTGAGCTGTTCCACTGGGAATGGCAGGGCTTTGTTGTCTTTTATTCTCCCTTTCTAGTTCACTCCATCAGCTAATGGCTTTTGCTGACAGATATTTATCAGCCTGAACATGCTTTCCCTAGTCTTGGAAAAACAGAAATCTTTACTCCTGGCTGCAATAAAAAAATCAGCCCAATATCCCTGAACGAACCAGTCTGGATATCAATCCTTCTTCTGCCACCCCAGCTCTGGGAGTCGTTAAGAGGAGAATGGCAAAAGCAGAAAGTGAAGCCACCCAAGGTTAGGAACAAGCCCCGAATTATTATTTTTAATTTTTTTTTTCAGCCAGAAATGTCACGTACTTAATGAGCTGAGGGGCAGAACGTGCTCGCAGCTCTCCCCGGGGCTGGGAGCAAAGCTGTCCCAGCTCCCTGCACCGTGTGAAACAGCCCTGTCCTGGCGTGGGAGAGGATTTGTGGGGCAGGGATTGGGGTGGCACTGACACCAGCGTGTCCCCACGAGGTGTTCCCAGGCCCTGGCTCTGGCATCCCTCCATCCCTGACCCACCAGGGGGAAGGAAAGGGGCTCAGCACCCTGGTGGAGCCTCTACAGAGTTAAATCTCCTCTCCTTTACACACTGTGTAGATTTTCTCCTTTCTTACACCCCTTTAGGAAACTGGAATCTGCTCCCAGCCCTGACTGCAGCAAGTGAAAACTCCTCTGTTTGGATTAACCAAGTCTGGCCTTACAGAAATCTCTGTTAAGCACGGCTCAGGAAAACCGAGCATCCCAGATCCGTCTGGTGGTGCTGACAGATTTATGGCCGAGGAAACAACCCGTAACTCGTGAGATGCTGCTCCCCACCATAAATGCAGTTAGGACATTTTTCCCAGCACTAATTGGGATGAGGATTGATGTCCTCGCCCCTTCTCTCTGAGGGGCTGGCAAACACCAGGGGCTTCCCTTTGGAGCTTCTTGAAGCTCTAAAAATTGCTGAAATGAGATTTTTTTCCCATGAATTCCTGCTGTCTTGGTGACTTTTGGACACCTAAGGAGTCTGAGCAGGTTTGTAGAAGCTCTCTTGCTCTCTGTGTATAAGAGTGTGTGTGACTACATCTGCATATTTACATTTTATATATCTGTGAACATGTGTGCAGAGACTAAAAGGAAATTAGCTCCTATTCCATTGCTCAGGGCTGGGATCTGCACGTTCTCTTTGGAGCATTTCATGCCAGATATGAGCTCTGACTTAGATTTTGAATAAAAATTTTAATTAAATTGGTGTTTGTGAGCTGCTGCAAGGTGGGGGTGGCTTTGGCCACTCTCTTGCTCAGGAAATAAAATGACCTCACTTGTGAGAGTTGCAGGGTGACAGGCACCAGCTTCCAGCCCTGTTGGGAAGCTCCAGAGTTGCTGGATGCCACTTTCCAGCAGGGATCAGAATGGAGATGCCCTGGACGAGGTACTGAGCCCCTCAGGGACACCTCCAGCACACTGAGAGACTTTCACCTTGCTCTGCTGGTTCAGTTCACGGGAGAAGAACATTTTGTACAGAGCCCCAGTGCAGCAGGAGGAATTTTTTAATGGATAATATAATCCAAAACGTAATTCAGAGGGTAACAAAGCCAAATGAGCTGTTTTTTCAGCCAGCCCAGAGGTGTTTTCCTGGGTACCGGGCTGAGTTTGACCATTGCAGGGTCTCTGAGCTGGCCTGTGCAGAGCTCTCTGCTTCCCTTCGTGCATTCCCGTTGCCTTTTTCCTGAAAATCTGACACAATTCCTCCATTTCACTCCAGGCAGAAGGTCTCAGGACGGGAGATTTGAGGAAAAATTCATCCTGGCTGATGTGCAGAAGTAGGAAAAACATTGACCTCGGGGACAGGTAGGAATGGCTGGAATCAACGAGGATTTCCCTGGAGGGTTAGATTGGGTATTAGGAAAATTCCTTCAGGGAAAGGCTTTGGAGTCACCATCCCTGGAAGTGTTAAAAAAAAAAAAAGTGTGAATTTGGCACTTGGGGAACAGGTTAGTGGTGGCCTTGGCAGTGCTGGGTTAATGGCTGGACTTGGGGATCTCAGAGGGCTTTTCCAGCCTTGATGATTCCGTGATTCCAACTGGGCTCCACCTGCTGAGGATCTCAGCTGTTGTCCTGGGAAATGATAAAATCGATGGAGCCCCTTCCAGCCCTGCTCTGCAGGGATCCCAGCCTGGCTCTAAATAAGAAACAGCCCCAGCACTTCCCCAGTGTTTCCCTCTCATGGATCCCTCTGCCTTTTGCACTGGCTTGGGAATGTTCTGGACTGGGAAACCTTCAGGGATTCATTATTCCAACCACGCTGGCTTTCACTGCAAAGTTCCAATTGTGGTTTATGGGGTTGGGCTGAGATTATTGCGTTTAAATTCAAGGCAGATCTCCTCTGCTCCTGGGGAATGAATGTTAGATCCTTGCCCTGCTGGGAAATCAGAATTCTGCAGGATCTGCAGGAAGGTCTGGCTCCAGCTCACCTGGCTGCTCAGGTAGCAGCTGGGCTGCTGCTTGCTCCAGAAACCTGCTGAGATGTGGATCTGTTGGATTCGAGTGGCTTCTGGATAAGGGATAAGGGCAGAAGAACTGGTGAGGAGAGGGACTTTGGACAAGGGGAAATGGCTTCACACTGCCAGAGGGCAGGGAGAGATGGGATATTGGGATGGAATTCCTCCCTGGGAGGGTGGGGAGGCCCTGGAATGGAATTCCCAGAGAAACTGTGGCTGCTCCATCCCTGGAAGTGCCCAAGGCGAGGCTGGACAGGGCTTGGAGCAGCCTGGGATAGTGGAAGCTGTCCCTGCCCATAACTGAGGTGGAACTGGATGAACTTTAAGGTCCCTTCCAACCCAAACCAGTCTGGGATTCTGTGAAGTAGCCCCTGGGTGACAAAGCCCAACCCTCAGTGGAGAGAATCACCCCAGACTTCGCTCCCTGTCCTGCCCATGACCAGCACGAGGCTCTCGTGGATAAAACCCCACACTCAGGGCCCACGGTGCAGCCTGATCCTGCTCTTGGTTTGTTGTTTAATGTGCTGCAGCCTCGATGTTTGGTAGGGGCTGAGCAAAGCTCAGATCTTGTTTCAACTGAAACAGGAACCTCAGTGCAGCAGCCATCGACACCAGATGGTCTCAGCTGGGTCGAAGTCCAAGAGGATGAGGAAAAGCTGTGTAAAATCTGTCCTGGAGACGTGGCCTGAGAGTCTCCTCGAGGGAGAAAGGGAACATCGGTGTTTGAGCTGCTTAAAATCAGCCTGGGCTCACTTTTAGCACTGAAATCCCTGTGGGTGGTTGTGTCCAGCGCTTTGCACGCCGTGATTTGAGCTCTGTTGGGACCATCCTGCTGTGAAATGAGAGCAGAGCAGGCAGAGCCTGGGCAGGAGTGGGCACAGATGAGATCTCTGTGTGCTGGGCTGGCTCCAGTCCCATTTCTGCAAGGCAGGAGCAGGGAAACAGCCCCGGGGCTGGAGGTGGCAGAGACCCTGAGCCCTGGGAGCAGCAGGTCCGGAGATCCCGGCAGATGACACCAATTCCAGGGCCCTTTGCCTGCGAGCTCAGTGGTGGTTCCTGCTTTGGTTTCTATTAACAAATCTCTGCGGTTTCCAGCTCCTGCTGCTCCAAGAGGGGCGGGAGCTCCACAGCCAAGATAAATAGGATAAATATTCCCGGGGTCTGGCCGAGGCTCCAGGAAAACAGAGAGTGCAGCGAGTAATTTGGATAATGCCTTCAGACATGACCATTATCCCACCAGTGCTTCCTGAGGAGGTTCAGCCAGAGAGAGCTGGACCACAGCGACCTGGACATGGCCTCTGCCACACTGAGAGGCTTGGCCTGGAGCCAGCTGTGGTGGGGCTGGGAATGCCAAATCCCTGCCCTGTCCCTGCTCCCAGGGACGTTGGGAATTCACAGGGGTCTGGTGGAGGTTTCGGGTCCATTTCCCTGGCTGGTGCAGGCAGAGAAGCATCTGCTGTGTAATCCCTGTCTGTGCTGAGCAAGGATGCTGCTGTGCCTTGTCCAAACAGGGTTTTTGCAAAGGAAGGGAAAGAAAATCCAAGGAAAATCCAAGATAAATCCGTCCCTAATGGCGAATCCTTGGAGAAAGCCAAGCACTGCTCCAGGAGCTGCTGTGAGGTTTGGGGAGCATCTCCCAGCTCAGGAGGAGTTGTGGCATCTCCAGGCTGGCCAAATCCTGAGCTGTGGGTTACCCCCACCTGCCCAGGGCTTTGCTTCTGCCCCTCTCATCCCCACAGGCTCCGAGAGCACTTGAACTTCCTGGCTGGAAATCCTGGCACTTCCTGGTGGGGGCCAAAAGGGATGGAGAACAGCAGTAAGAAATAGCCAAGCCACCACCTGGGGAGGATCATGGGCAGGTTTTAGATCCATCTCCATGGAGATTAAACCCCTGCCACTCCAGAGGATCAGCAGGAGAGCTCTGCCCACGGCAAGGCACGAGGATGAGAGGAAGTTTCACTCGTGCTGCCTGCCAGGTCTGATTGGGATCTTCTCACTGCAGCTCCCCTCTGTTGGAGTCTCTCCAGGAACACAGCCCTGTTCCTCCCCTGGTGCCCCAGGGAGCACCAAACACGAGTCACGAGTCCCCTACACTGATTTCAGAGGGAAAAGCCAACCTGGGACAGCGAGTTCCAGTTCCCATGGAGAGGAGGAGTCGTGGGGAGCATCTCAGTGCTCACCTGGACCCCACAGAAGGGCTGTGTCCTCCCCTGGAGCAGCGGGAATGCAGCTCTCACATCTCCAGTCCATCCCAGTATCTGTGCCCTGTGTGTGTGGTTTTCTCTGCCTTTCCCTGGCAGGGACAGAGGGTTTCCCTTAGGTTTTTCAGGTTTTCCAGCTGCAGAGGCAGCAAATCCCGAGGCTATGTCCCAGCTGCACGGAGAGGGCTCCAACTGCGGGGTCACAGAGCTGCTGCACGGTAGCTCCAGAGAAGGGATCTGTGAATTAAATTTCCAGGAACTGGTGGGGCCCGACTCAGTTTTGAGCCACCCGATTAAACATAAACACAGAGCTATGGATGGGCCGTGCTCGGCCCCAGCTGATTTTTATCAGCCCTGGCTGGGCCTTGGGATGGAAAGAGTGCTCGGTTGGAGTCACTCTGGATTCCCAATCTCAGGAGGATTTGGGAAGCAGAAAGTTTGAGCCGGGGCCTCTGTGAAATTCTGGCCACTCGGAGATTTTCCCACATTTTCATTAGACCCATAGCTCATTCAAGTTTTTTTTTTTTTCCAGAGGTTTTAAGGGCTGAAAAGCTCATTGTGTCTGTCTGGTGATTCCTGGTTTCTGCAGGAGCTGGACACCGTGTCCCTGCAGGGTTAAAGGCTGGGGAAAAGGGATTTTTTTTTCTGTCCCAGTTTAGAAGGTGCAGGAGCCAGCAGAAAGGCAGAGCTGGGAGGATGGACACCTGCCTTAGGATGCTTTTTAGCCAAGGTTTCCATCTGTGCAGCCAGAGCCATGAGATGCCACCGGCAGCTCCCAGGGAATAAAATCCCTGGCCCCCCGAGGCCCTTCCCAGCGGTGGGAACAGCAGGGTTATCACAGTGGGGTGGCTCCTCTCTAAGATGGAAATTTCTCCTCTGGCCAGAGGCAGGGATCTTGGCTGGCATCCCTGCTCCCTGTCACTGAGCCTCGCCACCTTCCAGGGCTCACTTTGTTCACAAAGAGCCTCAGATAAGCTCTTGGCAGGGGTGCTCCATTCTGCAGAGGCATTAGCAGGGCTCAGGGCAGGGGGGGTTTGGTTTTAACCTCTTGTATCCCTCAGGAGCTGCAGCTCAGACACAGAGCCCGGGGCTGGGGCAGCACTCGAGGCTCTGCATTGGTGGGAAGCATCAGCCTCACTGCCAGGGTGGGATCAAGGAGGGCACAGGA
The DNA here is from genome assembly GCA_013397845.1 of Melanocharis versteri. Classification (NCBI taxonomy): domain Eukaryota; kingdom Metazoa; phylum Chordata; class Aves; order Passeriformes; family Melanocharitidae; genus Melanocharis; species Melanocharis versteri. The sequence goes on along the minus strand of VZTG01000843.1, from coordinate 105,101 downwards.
TCGTGGAATATCCTGAGTGGGAAGGGACCCGCAGGGATCACGAATCCAAGCCCTGGCCCTGCACAGACACCCCAACAATCCCACCTTGTCCCAGAGCTTTGTCCTGGAGCTCTGGCAGGGTTGGGAATGTGCCCATTCCCTGGGGAGCCTGCTCAGTGCCCAGCACCCTCGGGGGGAAGAACCTTTCCCTGAGATCCATCCCAACGCCCTGACACAGCTCCAGCCCTTCCCTGGGTGCTGTCCCTGCTCCCAGGGCAGAGATCAGATCTGCTTCTCCACTTCCCATCGTGAGGAAGTTGTAGATTGCAATGAGATCTTCCCTCAGTGTCCTCCAGGATGAGCTGGACTAAGTGTTTCCCCTCTGAATTTCTTTGCCAGTCTGAAAACCTCTTTGACCCCAAGCTCTTACAACAAGCGGTCAGTGACTTGAGGGAGCCAGTCTGAGGCATCTCATGAAGCTCCTCACGGGATGCTGCACTCCCTGACCCAGAGCACGGCCCTGGAGCCCTGCAGCATTCCCAGATTCCCAGGGAAGGGCTGGCTGGCAGCCGTGCAGCCTCCCCTGCCACTCAGCCTCATTTATCTTCGTTGCTCGGGCTGTTTGCGCAAGCCAGAATTGGCCAGAGGCGCCCGGCCCCGCTGCGTGCCAAGGGAGGAAGCGGGCACAGCACAAGCTCTCGTGGCTGGCACCCAACTGCCTGCACGCTCCCTCTGCAGAACAAAGGGCCAGCATGCAGCTCCGGGGCTCGGGGCAGCTCTGGCCCCTCGCAGGGCTCGTCCTTGTGCTGGGGGTCCTGGCCAGGGAAACCCCCCTGCTCGTGTGCGGGATGGAGCAGAGATGCTCAGGCACCTTCTCACAAATGCCTGCGATCCGAGGTCCTGAATCACTTTTCTCCCAAAGCGTTGTCCTTGGGTTTCGTCCCTGTTTAACCCTTGGTGGTGTGGGAGCTGCTGCTGAGCTGGGGCTTGAGGAGAGATGTCCCAATCTGTGTCCCAATCGGTGTCCCCTTGGTCACAGAGCCACCGCTGCTGTCCCACTTCTCTTATTCCCACAGCTCCATGATCCCACTGCAGAAAGGGGCATCCCCCTGTTCCAGGGGCTTGAGGAGCCTGGCCCACCCCAGGATTTAGGGATTTGTCCCCTTTGGCTGGGCTGGGCTTGCCCGAGGATCTGCAACAGGGGCTGTTGCCAGCCTGGGGTGGGTTTCTAAGTTCCAGGTTGAAGATCCCAGTGCCAAGCTGCTGGCACCACTGAATAGAGAACAGACACGTTTCCAGAGGGTTTGATAGGTTTTCTGTGTTAAAATAATACCTTTTTTTGTTGTTGTTGTTTTGCTGCTCTTGCTGTAAAATTGCCAGCAGGAGAACCACTCACTGCAGTTCTGAAGAGAGGAGCGAACAGGGGATGGTCCAGACTCGGTGTCACCTCCCAAAATTCTCTATCCAGCAGTTTGGAAGAGACGCCAAACATGGCCAAACCCTTGTGACTCCTACCTCGAGTCCCCCCCAGGTGCCCGGCTGGGGAGGGTGTGTGAGACAGAGCACGCTTTGTGTCACGCCTGGCCCGGGCTTGCCCTGCAGGAGGAGCCCAGCAGGAGCACGCTGGGGTCTGCCACCACCTCAGCAGCGCTGCTGGCCCTGGGGACCATCCCAGGATGTCACAGCAGCCTCGCAGTGACGCTGCTGGGTCCTTCCAGTGTTTGTTGTTCCTGTTTGTGTCTCCTGCCGTGCACAGGGGAGGTTGTGTCCCACCACAAAACAGGGCTGAGATCCTTCAGGGGGTTTGGCTCCTGCTTCCTTCCAGAGCCATGGATTTGCCTGCTTGTGGGTCCCCCCCCAGAGTCACACGGGGACACGGACTCCTGTCACACCTTCCAGGTGATGGGAAACAAAAGAAGCCCAGATATTTAAAAGCAGGAAGGCAGATTCTGTAAACTGTCTGAAAATGTATCCTCCGGAGATGAGCTTTGGCTCTGGCTCCCAGCCCGAGGGAACGATCCATGCTGGGGAAAGGGAGAGGGAGGGAGGGAGGGAGGGAGGGATGGTGGAGCAGGAGCATCCTGGCTGTGTCCCCCTGCCTGGGACACCCCAGACCGAGAGTCCCCGGGTGTCTCCACACCTCGGGATGGAGCTGCTGCCTCTGAGCTGGGATGAAATGATTTTAATTCATTAACTCTGCATGGTTGTGGCTGATTGCCCCAGGGATTCAGGAAGTGCTGCGTGAGGGAATAGAATTCACAGAAAAGAAAGGAGTCCCTGCTGCTGCAGGTAGGGCCACCAAAATCCCCAAGGTGTCTGGGGAGTCCAGGGCTTTTGGGGCAGGAGTCACGGAATCCCAGAATCCCAGCATGGTTTGGGTTGGAAGGGACCTTAAAACCCATCTCATTCCAACCCCCTGCCATGGGCAGGGACACCTCCCACTATCCCAGGTTGTTCCATCCAACCTGAATCCCTTGGACACTTCCAGGGATGGGACAAACACAGTTTCCATGGGCAACCTGTGCCAGGGCCTCACCACCCTCGCAGAGTCCTCACTTTCTGTTTTTGCCTTTCTCCAGCCCTTCCCCAATCCAGCTCTGATTGCCACCGCTGGAGGCCTCCTGACTGGTTCTGCTGCCTGAGAATTCCAGGTAGGATGAGTTGTCCTGATTTATTTCTCAATCGTTGTTGCCTTTGGGCTGACACAATCAGTGAAACCCAAACCTTGAAGGGGCTCATCACTTGGGATTAAACACCACAGGCACGTCCTCCTCCTCCTCTGAGCCAGCCTCACACGCACGCCGGCTGTCTGGGGGTGATGGATGGCATTCCTGGGGTGTAAACACCTCATAAAATCCCTGTTACTGCTCCATTGATCCATGCCGGCTCCATGGGAACTCCTGTGGGACTTGGAGCCACTGGCTGGGTGCTGGTCCGTGCTCAGAGCTGGGCTCAGCACATCAGGCTGGGCTCTCCCAGGGTGAAGATGACTCTGGAGAGGGAAGAGAGTGAGATTTGGGAATGTCTTCCCTTAAAACACAAATGATGTGACTTCCAGGCAAACTTCTCCAGGGACTTTTTACAAGAGCATGGAGTGACAGGACACAGGGAATGGCTTCCCACTGGCACAGGGCGGGGCTAGATGGGATATTGGGAAGGAATGAGGGTGGGGAGGGGCCGGGATGGATTTCCCAGAGCATCTGTGGCTGCCCCTGCATTCCTGGAAGTGTCCAAGGCCAGGCTGGAGCATCCTGGGATAGTGGAAGGTGTCCCTGCCCATGGCAGGGGTGGCTCTGGATGGGCTTTGAAATCCCTCCAACCCAACCCATTCCGTGATTCCACGATTCTGTGGAACCATCCTCACCTCCCCTGAGCTCGGAGCGAATCCTCCTGGCTGCTGTGGCTGCCAGCAGCGAGGCACAACCTGTCATCAGCTCCTGGATGGAGAACAGACCCCAGAGCAGCCAGGAAGCCCAGACAGTGCTCTCCTGAGGCCGGCGCTCACACACATCCTCTCCCTGGAGACCAGCTCTTCCTGCCTCCTTGATCCTATTTATATCCCCCCAAAAAAGCCCTGGGAACAGCAAACCACGACTCGCTGGCTGCCGAAGGAGGAAAACCAAGGAGCTCCTGAGATCCAGGGAAAGGGGTGAAGGCAGCAGGGTCCTGCCCCAGCATTTTGGTGCCCCAGTGGCAGAGGGAAGCAGGGAATGTTTGGCAGGATGGGGTGGAGGAGATGCTGGTGGGGCCCTTTTCCAGCCCCCCAGCTCCTCTGTGCCAGGGATCCTTGGAGGGGCACAAGGAATTTGCAATAAGCTGTGGGGAAACACTTAAACAATCTGAAAATCCTGAGGGAAGGGAAGAAGAGAGAGAACTAAAGAGGGAGGTTTAGCCCTCCCCAGTAATAATAATAATTAGCCCAAATAGTAATTAGTCCATGTGCTCCTGACTTTTGTAGATCTGCCAAAAAAAATCGGATTCGTTTTTTATCTGGAGGGCAAGAACTGGCTGGGATGAGAGTGTGCAGTGAAAAACCTCCAAGTACAGCAGCTTTTCTCCCCACATGCTTCTCAAAGCACCTGATTTTAAAAACAAATTTTTTTTAGTTCCTGGCCTCATTTCACCTACTGAATTTTGGAAAAGGTCAATCGACTTTTGTTTTGCTTTCTCCCCCCTAAAATTGCAGAGAAGCTGCTTTCCCAAATGAAAAACTTCTTCTTTTTTTCAAACAAGACTTGAAAACACAGAGAAGGAAAATGTAAATATTTTCATCCCTGTTATTTTGTGGATGAAAAGTGCTTTTTTTTCCCCCTTGCTGCTGTCTTCAGCTGCCCTGCACTGCACTTACTCCAAAACCTGGGTCTTATTTAAAAGCTCAGAGGGGAATTGTTTAGAAAATCAACCTAATACTTACAGCCTTTCCTTTGATTTCTCGGGAGTGAAGCCAAGCCAGGCTGCTGCAGGGAAGGAGGAAAACTCGGGATGCGCTGGTGTCTCTGGACTGTTTTTTAACCTGTCTTTCACCAACGCCTCCAGATGCTCCAACACCTTTGCAAAGGTGAGTTCTGACCCTGCCCAAATCCTGATCCCGCACAAACACGTTTGATTTCGGAAAGCAGGAAGGAGAAATCACAAGTTTCCCACATGTACAAACCCATTAATTGCTGGGACGGGGCTGGCTGGCTCTTTATTGCCAATTAAAAGGTGCAGTGTGCCCGTCCCGTCCCCTTGGCAGCGCCTGTAAACACGGCAGCGTTCCCAAATCCCCATCCAGCGACTCATCCGCAGGGAAACCTGAGCCGGGCGGGCTGGGGGGGCCCTCGCCCTCCTCCCCTCCCGTTTTCCATCCCCCCGGCCCCGTGTCACGTTCGTTTCTGCGCTTCCCAAGGTTCTGCCTCGCTTCCCGAGGTTTGTCTTGGCACGTGGCTCGCGGAGCAGGGGCGCCCAGAAGCCAAGCGAAGTGATTCTTTATGTAAACCGGCGCTGATTGTAATTACGCTGCTCTAATTGCTGCTAAGCAAATAAACAGTGAAGGGCAGCAGCATCCCCGGGGCACGCAGGGATTATACAACCTCTGCAGAGCCCCCGGGAGCGCATCCCGTGTGTCCCCCCGGGCTCCCGGAGGATGGGACACGGGAGAAAATGGTGAATTTTACGGTGTCCTGCCCCGGGGCACGGGAGCAGCACAGGGAGAAGGGAATTGGGATCTCTGTGGGTGTTCAGCACAGCCAGGACAGCTTTGCAGTGGGAAAAAAAAAAATCCTCTTTGCTCCCTTTTTGGGGTGTTTGGATCCAAGTGGATCTGCTGGAGAGGTCTTTGAGTGAGTTTCATGGAATATCATGGAATATCATGGAATATCATGGAATCATGGAATGGTTTGGGTCGGAGGGACGTTAAAGCCCATCCAGTGCCACCACTGCCATGGGCAGGGACACCTTCCACTATCCCAGGGTGCTCCAAGCCCTGTCCAACCTGGCCTTGGACACTTCCAGGGGTGGGAATGCTCTGGGAAATCCATCTCAGCCCCTCTCCGCCCTCACAAGGAACGATTCCATCCCAATATCCCATCTATTCCTGCCCTCTGGCAGTGGGAAGCCATCCCCCTTGTCCTGGCATTCCATACTCCTGTAAAAATCCCTCTCCATCCTTCCTGTGGCTCCCTCCAGGTCCTGGAAGGTCCCTTCATATCCTGAGCTGGAGGTGAGCCACGAGGATCATCAAAGTCCAGCTTCTGAGCTCCCCATCCCATCCCATGTCCAACCGAGCAATGGGGCACCTCTGCCTCATCCCTGCGAGGTTTCTGGGATGATCCTGCTGCTGGACAGGGCATGGGGACGATTCAGGCCGGGGCCTGGCCTCTCACCTGGACCCTGCACTTAGGATCTGCCCAGGGCAGGAGCAGCGCGGCCTGGAGGCCACCTACGCCTCACTCAGGAACTCCACAGCTCATACACTTATTTACACAATTTTAATTAAGCCTCCTAATCCCTCTCATTGTGTCGGCTCGTGTGTTTCATCCCCGATTTTATTGGTGTACTTTAAATTTGGGCAGCACCCAGGAAAGTTCTGGGAGTGACCAGAACTCCCTCTTCCAGAGACGAACTCCTCTGTGAGCTTTCTTGATGCAACCCACCAAATCCAGGTGGGATTTTTGGGCCTGGGTGTGGGGATAGGAGGCCTGGAAGGGCAGGGACAGAGGTCTCTGGCTGTAGCTGTCCCCAGGCTGGGATTTGCAGGGATTTGCAAAGAGGGAATGGGGAAGGCTCCATCCAGCTCCTCACTCCTTGCTGGTTTCCAGGCTCAAAGCCCAACCCATTCTTCATTTGATTCCCAGTTTCTCTCCATCCATCCCAGTTTCCCTGGATTTTTCTGGACCACTGCTGCTCCCCCGAGCCTCCCCAAGGCTCAGGCCCAGCTCTCCTGATGCTCTTGTCTCCCTGAGCAAGCCCGTACCTGCCACAGCCAACGATCCTTCCTGCACACCTGCCTCCACCGGGGCACGGGGAGCTACCAGCCCTGCCCATGCCATGGAACATCTGGGAACATCTGGGAATGTCTGGGAATGTCTCACTGTCCCCAGGTGACAGCCCAGAGCTCCGAGCTCCCATCACCTCCCCTCACTGCCTGCTCCTGCCTTAGGACATTCCAACCCAGCCGTTTGGTGGGAAATAAGGATGTTTTTCCCCTCTCCTGGATTGCTGTGAAGGCAGCACATCCTAATTAAAAGCCAGGGAGTTGTGGGGAGTGGAATTCGTTGGGGGTTTTTTGCTCGCACCAGGCTCCAGCTCTGCTTTATTTCACACGCCTTGGCTGGAATAAAATCAGCTTTGTGGTGCTGGCAAAGCATCCGCCGCTTCCCCAAAGTGCTGCGGGGGCACTGACTCCCCGTTTCACCCTCCCAAACCCCCTGCCATGGTCCCGAAGGTTTTCGCGGTGGAGGGTTTGCATCCTGGAGCTCCGGAGCTCGAGGAATTCTCCCGTTTGAAGATCAGCGTAGCTCCGGAGCAGGAGGAGGTTTGGTGCCAGGGAGGGGGGAAAAGGGGAAAAACATCACCGGGGAGTGAACATCTCCCTCCATCCCCTCTCCCCACCGGCTTTTCCGCGCTGCCGAGGCTCCCTGCTCCTCTCCAGGGTTCTTCCCCCCGCAGTTCCCTGCTGCGGAGCCGTCTCCAAGTGACAGCGGTGAGCGGATTAATTAAGCTGCCTGTCAGCCCTTGGCAGGCGCCGGCTCTGCCACGCCAGCGCTAATTAAACCCAACAAAACCTACCTTTATCTCCAAACCCTGCCGCGGGCTGGGATAAGGCAGGAGGCCACCGCCAGCTGAGCTCAGGCTGAGTTCATCGCGCCCGAGAGCCTGGCACCCACCCCTGAACGCGGAGAGGGTTTGGGAATGTGGGTCCCATGCCCTGAAAGGCAGGACTGGAAAGGGAAAGGGGTTGGGGGGCTCCAGCCCCACTGATGACACCGGATCTTGGGGAGCTGGTAGCTCTCAGGCAGATTTGGTGCTGAATATCCTCCCAATATGGAGGGATTGGGGGATGAAGTGGAAAATCCCCCCTCGCCCACGTCCTTATGCCCAAAAGGGGATTTTCTGTGATCCCTGGAGCAAACCCTGGGTGGGCTCCGGACATCACACTCACGGGAGACTCCTGGGTGAAACCTGGGACCTGTTGATGCTCCAGGCACCTGGAAAGCCACATTTAAACCAGAAAGGGATGTAAAAAAGCCCCTCAGAGAGGAGAGAACCCGCTGGGAGGGCGCGTGCCAGGCAGGATGTGCCGCTGGCACTGCTGGGTGACCCCGCGTGTCCATGCCCTGCGGTGCCAGCCCTGGTTTCCCTTGCTCTGAGCTGCAGGGAGCTGCTCCCCTCGCTGTTTCTCCTGGCAGAGCAGGGCTGATCTGCCTTGGCTGAGGGAGGCTGATAAGAGCTTTATCTGGAGGTACGGGCAGGATGAAGCCGCTGTTTGCCAGGCAAAATCCTTCTCCTTGTTCCCTCATGAAGGGAAAAGGCACGGCCACGCCAGGCTGGGTGTTACTCAAATCCATCTACACATGGATTCAGGGTATTTTACCTGGAACAGCATCATTCCCAGCACACTCTGGTGGTCCTGTCCTTCCAGGGTTTATTTTCCAGCTGCATAATTTGGGGAACTTTAATTGCCCCATGATTAAGTGACTTTTGATTTCCCTCTCATCAAACGTAATCTCATTTGCTCCTTCTTTTCCTTTCTTTCTTTCCCCCCCTGCTCCTGGAAATTGAATTAACATTCCATCTAATTACTCAGCCACTTCTCTAATTGCTGAAGGGACTATGGTTGTTGTGCTCATTTAATTAATTGAGACCCGCAATGTTTAATGAGGAAGAGGATTTATTGGCTGGGGAGTTGGTGTGCAGGGTTGCCTGGCAGGAGAGGGAGGTGGATGCCAGCCCAGCAGGATAGAAAAGGCCAGATCTTAAATCCCTTTTTTTTTTTTTTTTTTTTTTTTTGAGGTATAAATATGGAAAAAAACCACTTTCCCTGCTGCTTCAGCTGCCTTTCTGGGTGGATCCTTTTTAATGCAAATGTGTGGATTAAAATGCGTCACATCCAGAGGGTGAATCATGAGGGTAACTCCCCTCCTGGGATGCTCACCTGTCCCTGCCGCAGCACCAGCGTTCCCAGTGTGCTGCTGACCATCTCCAAAATCCGGGAACAGGAGCGGGGTGGATTCCTCGTGGAAGGGTTGGCTGTGCTGGGCTCCGCGGGCCCCAGGGAAGGCAGCGCTGGGAACAGAGGCACATTCAGCAGGGAGATAACAGCTCCTGCCGCGCCTGGCCTGGGGGCAGGTGGCTTTGGCTGTGCTCCTGTGGGGGATTTCAGGGCATCCATTGTGTTCTGCAGTTTCTGTTGACTGGGAGCAGCCCATTCCTGCACCTCCAAGGGCAGGCAGGATCCAAGGAAGGTCCACTTAGAGTGGATATGAGGAAGAAGTTTTTCACCATGAGGGTGGGGAGGCCCTGGCACAGGGTGCCCAGAGAAGCTGTAGCTGCCCCAACCCTGGAAGTGCCCAGGTTGGATGGGGCTTGGAGCAACCTGGGACAGAGGAAGATGTCCCTGATTCCTCCATCCTGATGCTCCAGGTCCTTCTCTCCAGCTCCTCGCCATCCCCCTGGTGCAGAACCTGCCCCTGTGAGCCGTGCAAGGCTCTGCTCTGGGCTGATGCTTCCATCTGTTGCCGTAATATCCATACTTCCCTCACACCCCCAGCCAGCCAAACGATCCAAATGTTTTATCTGCAGCCCTGCCAGGCATCTGGAAGTTCCAGGCATCCCCATTTCCGTGGCAGAGGTTTTTATAAAAGCTTTGAAGTGAAGCCCCAGCAGTTCTCCCAGCACTGGCAGCAGTCGGAAGCCGGACGGTGCCGGCAGCTCCAGCTGCAAACCTTCAGCTGGAGCTGGAGCCACGGGATGGCTCCAAAATTTGGGATGGCCTCGCTCAGAGCCCAGCTTTGGGAGGGATTTTACCTGGCTGGAATGTGATGGAGAGGGAGGAGTGAGCAGCGCTCCTGGGCTGAGCCCTCCTGAGCCCCCAGGGGTGAGTGAGTCCTCCCATCCTGCTTTGCCAGGAGGAATGACATCAATTCCCGAGGATATCACCCAAAGTTCTTCTCTGGATGTGCCTGTGGGTCACAGATCCGTCCTCTCCCTCTGCTTTGCGGTGGTTGCAGCACAGGGATGAAGCTGGAAGAAATCCCTGGGGGTCCCCGCGGTTGTGGGGATGGCAGAACAAGAATTTTTCCTGATGGGAGCCTTCCAAGAGGAGCTGGGACATTTCTTGTGGAATCAGGAGAGCTCGGCTGACCCTCTGAGCATCCCTGCTCTGCCCGGATGGGCAGTGGAAGGAGTTTGGGCATCTGGGGGTCAGCGCAGTGTCCTGGATGTCAGCGCTCTTCCCGGAGCCAGCCACCTCCAGCTGCCAGCAGCTATTTTGGAAAAGACCTCGGGAAGGCAGGCTCTGCTCTGGGTCCCGTGGATCCCACTCCTGGTGCATCAGCATTCATCCCTTCCCCAGCCAGACTGCTGCTCCAAGAACAAGTATCACTCGCCTCTGAGAAAATGAAGGCAATTTGGCTGCTGAAATCCGGTGTAAAATGTCCTTGGATCTGCTGCTGATGGGGAACATCTGGTGCGTGACCTTAACGCCCGAGGAGGTGTGAAACGGCCCTGTGGAGATATCCGGGCAGCAGGCAGGATGCTGTACAGTGGCTGTGACAGCTCCGGAGCACAGCCCCGGGCAAAATCCCTGGGATTTTGGGGGCTGCCCGATGGCCGAGCTCAGGTGGAAGTGGGAGGAGTGCAGGTGTGTGGGAGCACCGGCGATGTGACAGCGTTTCTGTTCTTGCCTCACTTCTCTCAGCACCCCCATGGCTCATGTCCCGCAAAATCTCCAAAACCTCATCCCTTCTAAACATCTCAGCAGGACCAGGACACATCCACGATTCTGGAAATCCCATCTGTTCCTCTGCCTAAACTTTGCTTTTGGGGACTCAGTTTAATTATTAGAGCTTGAACTTTTAATCTGTTCATGATCCAGCGTGTCGCTCCAAGGAAAGAGATGGATCTGGAAAAAGGCAGAGCCGCCACTCCTGCATCCCAGAATGTGCCCAGGGCTCAGCCCGGGCAGGAGGAGAAGGGAATCATAAAAATAGGATGAGATTTCCTCTGCCTCGTTTCAAACCGGAGCGCGCTCGTAACTCACGGTGACAGAGGAGGGGTCGCCGGGCACAGACCCCACGGCAGGAACCACTTTCAATTAGGAATTTTTTTGGCAGGTTCCCAATTTCGTGTCAAACTCTTCTTTTAGCTGGGTCAGCCTCATATGTGTAATTGAGTCCCTGCTGAATGGCGAGGCGGGAGGGTTGTCTTTGCTGGGAGGAAGGTGGAGGACAGTTCCCCACAGGAGAATTTCCCATCCGGCTCACAAAGCTGCCTCCGAGCTGAATTTTTCCATTATCAAAAGGGGAAGAAAAAAAAAAAAGGATTTATGGAAACCACTGGATTTGGGTTTAAAATAAAATATTTTTTTCAAGATGTACGCCAAACAAAAAAAGAGGATTAATCCAAGATGTCCCTCTCCCACCTCTCCAGGCCGGATTCCAAGATCCATCTGGTTTTAGCTGGTGCAGAGGGGGTGAGGCAGCTCAAGGGCAGGGAATGGGACATCCATGGATTTGTGTTGTCCCGGATATCCGTGCCCTGCTCTTGCTCCTGCAGGCTGGGATGTGGCTGAGCTGGAGCAGGGTCTCTCCTCAGCTCCTCTTCAGCATCCACTGAAAAATTTTAAAGCCTTTTTTATGGCCGACAGAGCTGGCCCGGAGCCTCCCCCATCCCCCGGGGATTTCAAGGAGAAAGTCATTATTTAGCTGATTTTCGTTGACGCTCTGTGTAAGAGTTGCCATGGCTCTCGCCCGGCACACCTCTCCTGGCTGGAAAATCGGGAATTTGGAATAGGAAATAGCGAGGCAGGGCTGCTGCTGTCACCTGCCAGGGCCAGGCGGGGACACGGGGACAGCCCGGGGACACAGAGCAGTGCCGGTACCATCCCTGTCTCGTGCCTCTCTGCGTTTTTCGGTATTTCACACCATTTTGCCACAATCCCCACGTATTTTTTTTTTTCTCCAGCTTTTCCCAGGCAGGGCTCAGGGTGTCCCGAGCGTGCTGGAGTTTCACGGCCCATTAGGATGTGGGAATGACGTCCCCATGGCCAGGTCACTGCTCGGGGCTGCCGAGCAGAGAGGAGTGAATTATGAGCAGCCTCGGGCCGGGCTGCAGCCTCCAGCGAGGATGGGATTGCTCGGGATGCAGCATTCCTGGAGATTTTGGGATGCTGGGATGCTGGGACCCAATCCCTGTCCCAGGGGACCATCCCCGCAGATCTGGGGTGGGGTTTTGGGCTCTCAGGGGATTTTTCTCCTCGTACAAGGGCAGCCCCCAAACCCCCCTCAGCCCCTGGCACCGCTCAGCCCCCTCCTTAATTAATTTTGCAGACTCCACAGCCGGATTTGATGAAAAACATCCCACAAAAAGCCAATGAACAAGTCACCGAGCAACACTGCGGCCTCTTCTAATGATATTTTCTTTGTGGTTTTGGTTTGGAATATCTTCCTCTGAACTGAAGGAAGCCGCCTGCCTCTTGGGCTGCAACGATTTTGACTTTATCCCTTCATTTTCTCTCCTTCCTAAACGCTCAGTTCTGGCACTTGGGACCCAACAGGAGTTTGAAATTGGCCGTGGCACTGAAGGATGTTGACCCCTTTCCTTTCCTTTCCCTGCCTCCTTCCCGCCCATCCTTGCACCATCCTCGTTTGTGCCACCGCATCCCAAATTCCTCGGGGTTTCACAAAGCCCAGCTCATCCCACGTGTGGCTCTTTGCAGGGACCTCAAGGGACCCGCTGCTGCCACCAAGAAGGATTTGTCCCATCTCCAGCTGGGACACGACATCCGTGTATTTAAGCACTTTCAGCAGGTGTCACCTCGTAGCTGCATCCTTTGGGAAAGGTCTTTTATCCAAAGGGGTATGTGGGAGCCACCCCAGGCTTGCTCCTTCCCTGGACCATTCCAGCTCCCTCCAGTATGGTTGTATTTTATCTGTGGAGCTCTGGAAGGATTTGGTTCCGTCATCCTGGAATTTTTATGACTCCTTTGTGTGTATATAATGCGATTGCCCTGGAACAGAGGGAAATTAATCATAGTTCCTTTGTTAGTTTTCAGGAATTTTTAATGTCTATGTTTTTGTTCATCCGTCATGTCCAAATGTGGGGTCCATGGGCTATTTGACATTTCAAATGACTTAATTGCTTAGATTTTCCCCCTCGGTGTTTATGGACACTTGTTCCTCGTGGATTCTGTGTGTGACATTCCGTACCATGGATTTCCCGCCTGGTTCTGATTTCCCACTCCATCCCAGTGGTTCACAACGTCCCCTCTGGATCCCGTATCCGATCCCCCTCCCGTGGGGTCCCACCAGCCTGCAGCACATCCCTCCCCGTGCCAGGACCACGGGAATCCAGCGCCGTTTGGGGCTTTTTCAGTGGATGCTGCACAAGGAGCGTGCCCGAGATGTCACTGCACAGTGTCCGGTGGCCAGGCTGAGAGCAGGAAACACGGGAAGAAAAAAGGGGAATCTCCAGGATCAGCCTGCAAACATCCAGCCTGGAGACGCTTTAAATCCGAGTGGATCAAGGGTGGCTTGACTGGTCAAGGAGAGGCAGCCAAGCCAAACAGGAGCAGCTCCCAAACCTCCTCCACGAGCCAGAGGCTCCCAGTTACGCTCTGGATTTCGTGATTTTGGTGCTGACACCAACCCAGTCAGAAACAGCAGGGTGAGGTGTGGGGATCGTGGAATATTCCCTGGATCCCACAGGGATCATCGAGTCAGGACAATCGCAGCAATCCCACCGCGACAACCAGGCAGGCTGACATTTTGGGCTCTGAGCAAACACCAGGGGATAGATGGAAGCTGCCTATCACCAGCCGTGTTAAACACGTCATTAGCGAAACGTTAATTAAAACAAAAGATGCAAATTGTACCAGGCTGTGCTGCCTTTGCTGCGGCTCTGTAATGGCTTTGACGCTTCCTTGGGCACGTTCGCTCCTTCTCCACCGAGGCTGCTTTGCATTAAGTTGTTTGTTTAGCAGCTACTGGGGCTTTTGGCAGGACAGCTGCTGCCTCCTGAGGGTTGTGGAGCAGGAAGGGGTCCCGCAGCGCTGTCCCAGAGCAGCTGGACACGTCCAGGTGAACCCTCCTCATGCCAGAGAGAAGGGCCACGGCACGCAGCGCTGCTGCCCGCCCCACCAGCAGCACCCTGGGGCTCGGGCCAGGGGTGTTTGTGGTTCCGTGGCTCCTGCCAGGGCTGTGGGGAGCTGGAGCAGCCATGGGTCAGGCTCCTGGGAAGGTGTCCTGGTGGGCCAGGGTCACCCAGATCCCAGAGCCCCCGGTGAACCCCTGCAGCCCCGACATGTGCTAAAGAAAACAGTCCCAGCGTATTAATACTTGCAAAAACAAACACTGGGGAGATGGGAGAAGGAAGGAGCCAGTCATTTAGGGAGCGCTAAGTCTCTCCTCTCTAAACTCTGATCCCTCTGTTTCCTACAGCCATTGACTCCCTGAGCATCCCTGTGCCAGGAGCAGCCTCTGGAAATGTGCCCGAGCAGGCCTGTCCCTGCTTCGTTCCAAGGGGCACCTACACCTCTCCCAAAGCAGGATTTGCCTTTTTGGGGGGTCTCTTCAGCGTCTGCAGCACTCACATTGCGAAGTAACATCCTGATTTCCGAGAGGGTGAAGCTCTGCTTGGATGGGAGAGCGAGAAGAGGAGCCAAACCCACGGGAGACGTCGCGTGGCCACGGCAGAGGCTGCAGGATCAGCAGCTCCATGAACCTCCTGCCTCTCCTCAGCACTTCTCATGCAATCCTGGAATGGTTTGACTTGGAAGGTTGGGTTGGAAGGGGCTTTAAAGGCAATTTCTTCACTGGAGGGGTTGTTCAGCCCAGGGCAGTGGTGGAGTCACCACAGAGGGATTTAAAGGATGTGCAGAAGTGGCCCTTGGGAGCACGGGGGGAGGAATGGCTGAACCTGATGATCTGGGAGGGCTTTTCCGACTTAAGCAAGTCTGTGATTTCATGAATCCAATTGAACAATTTGGTTCTCACACAGAAAGTCCAAATTCACAGCTCGTCTCCAGACAACTCATTCCGTGCACTCATCAGCCTGTCCCAGCTGGCATCGATCTCCAGCCTGTCCCGTGCCAAGCGGCGATCCCAGCGTGTCCTCACCCTGAAACCCGCGTGGGGAAAGCCGCGATGGAAACCGAGAGGTGATTGTGCCAGAAAGCTGCTGACGGCCCCGGCGTGCCCTGGCCAGACCGGCCCAAAAATGCCCCCAATCAACATGGAAGGGATGTGCCCGTGGCCGGGGGCGTTGGGTACCGCTGCGAGGGGAGATTTGGGCACCGGGCCGGGCTGGTCACTGCCCGCGGCGGGCGCCGGGTCCAGGGCCAGCACCGGGGGGTCCAAGGGTGGGAAACCGGGGGAACGGGGCGATGCCGTGGGCAGAACCGGGGCTCGGGGCTGGCAGCACCGGGGCAGTGTCGGCGCGTCTGGCTGAGCCCGGGCGGGGCGGGACCGGCACCGGGAGGGACCGGGGCGGGGCCGGGCGGCCCCATCGGCTCCGCTGCGAGAAGCAGCCGGTGCTTCCTCCGGGGGAGCCGCGGACTCGCCTNCTTCCCCCCGGGAGCACCCGTGCCGTGCCCGGTCTCAGCCCCGGGGCTTCGCCGCTGTTTATTCCCCGCCGCCCGCGCCCGGCGGGTCGGATGCTGCCACGGCCGAACGGGGCAGAACCGGAGCCTTCGGGCTCGCCCGGGGATGGGGGGAGCGGGGGGGCCCCGGCTCCGGGCCCCAGCANNNNGGGCGGCCTGTGCGGCCGCCGCAGGACTTTGCTTCATACTTGGAGCCCGTCCCGCCACGCAGGAACACAAACACGGCGCGGGACGGCTCCGGGCGCCGGGCGCTCGCGGGAGGGAGGAGATGGGTCCTGTCTAAATATTAGTTTAAGGAACGGAAGGATCTCCAGCCGGCATCTCCAGCCCCGTCACCTTCTCCCGGCTCCGGCCGCGCCGCGGTGGTGACCGTGTCCAGAGCTCAGCTGGGGCTGGCGGGTGAATTTCCCCCCATCCCCGAGGGAGGGAATTTCCCCCTCTCGCTGCGGTCTCTAGGAAGGCTTTAACAAAACAAGCCAGACCTCGCGTGTCTTTATTGCACATATATGGTAGCTTGTAGCCAGCACTGATTTAAATCCCATCCTCGCTCCGGGAGCCGATCCGCAGTCAGGCGCTGGGTGAAGGGCACGGTTTATCCCAGCGGGAGAAGGGGCTGGAAGTGCCGTGTGGGTCCTGGGTGCGTGCTGAGATCCCAGATCTAAAGGCAGGATCCCAGTGGATCCCAAATTCATCCTCTCGTGGTCGTGGGTGCTCTCGGGTTTAGCGGCAGAAGCGTTCGAGCCTCTGCCTGGCGCAGGGCAGAGAAACCGAGCAGGGAAGAGGCGCCTCTGTGCCAAATTTTGGGAGGTGTGAGCGCTTGGGTTTGTGTTTTACCCTTTGATCCCGACCCAAATCCGCCCGCTGCGGCGGCTGCAGACGCTGCACCTCGGATTGGCTCCGTGCTGTGACAGAGCCCCGGGGTGAGTGTCCTCGGTGTCACCGCCGGCTCCGGGCTCGTCCTGCGCCTCCGTCCCCAGCAGCTCCGGGGCTCGGGAGAAGGATTCGACTTTCCTGTTCCTCCATCCCAAGTTTTTCAGCAGCGCTGGGTGTCGGAGGGCCGGCTCAGCCCCGGTCCAGCTCGGTGCTGCCCGGAGGAAGGCGCACGGGAGGTGTGGCGCATCCCGGGAATGCCGAGCTGGCCCTCCCGCTTTGCAGCGACCTCCCAGCAGGATGCGGCACCGGGGCCGGGCTCCTCCGGGGTTTTCAAGGGCAGAGCCCAGCACCTTCCAGGCCTCGTGGCTGGGCTGGAAATAACAGCGGCTGGTCCAGTTCGCTGTGGCACAGCCGGGGGGACAGCAGGCACAGGGGGGTGGGCACCCCCGGGTGCCCGTGCCAAGGGCGGGTGGTGCTGGGCTCGGCTGTGGTGGCACTGGGTGCCCTCCCACGGCACTGCCATGAATCACATCGTGCTCGGCCACCTCCCTCCTGCAGCTCCCTTGGGCCGTGCCGGGGCTTTGGGGTTGATTTCCACCTTCGGGGGTCTGCAGGGATGGATGTCAGATTTGCAATATCCCCTTTTTGAGGTCAGGGTACCTCTCACACGCCCTACAAACAGCCCAGCCAGTCGTGTGGCCAGGGCAGGTGTCACCTTGGCTGTCCCCAGTGTGGCACACGGGGGTGGCATCCGGAGCCTCATCTTCTCCCCATGCGTGTCGTGCTGAGCCACGTCATGCCCTCACAGGGGTGGGGTTGGGTGGCACAAGGAGCTGGCAGCTGCCTCTCGATGCCACCCCTGCCCATGGAGCAGCTCTGAGCCTTGGCCAGAGGGAGATGCTGAGAGGAGGGAGGCTCCTGGGGCCCTGTGTGGGTTCCCATCAAGAGGTGAGGTAGTACAGGACTGGTGTGGGCTTTATTGGTGTGGGTTTGTTTTACTGGTGTGGGTTTTACTGGGATCACCTGGCATCCCAGGAGTGCAGCCATGGGGTGGTCCAGTCCCCTGATCAAGGTGAGCCATCTGCTCCAGCTCCACCATTAACAGGTTGGACTGGAGAAATACCACCCAACTCAGATTTTTCTGGGATTTGGCCAGTCTGGAGTAGAGTTTCCCTGTGAAACTTGGAGGTGAGGAGGAGGAGCTCCCTCCTGGCTGTGCCGGGGGTGCTGCAGCGCTGCTCCCGTGTGCCGGAGCATCCTGAGCGCAGCCGCCCCCTCTGTGATCACCCTGGGAGGGGAAATGCCACGAGCAGCTTCACTGCCATCACTCCTCCCTCCCGAAACCCGAAACGGGCTCACTTTGTAGCTCAGCATCCCAGAGCTAAATTGAAACAATCTCTTTGCCCCCGCGTTGTTCTCCAAAAAGCGTTTCCTCCTGCTGCCGTTCAAAGGCCGCGTCAGCGCCGTGTCAGCCCCTCGCAGGTGATGCCACTCGCGCCAGCGCCGGCTTTCTGGAATGCTTTCATTTGGATGGAAACACATTTAATTTGTTTTCCTGCAGCAAAGGTTCCCTTTGAAATGGCTCCAGGCCCAGTGTTGGAGGAGAGGGCTGGTGGCTGCCGGGAGGGAGGCAGGGCGGCCCTGCCCGGCACTCATGGTGCTCCAAGGGGTTGGCAGCCCCGCAGCAGGAGATATCCCAGGAAGAAAAGTTCCTCCTCTAGCATCACTCCCAGGCCGCAATAATCCAAAGCAGGAGTTGCATTTTTCTCTGTTTCAGCAGCTTTTTTGCAGCACAGGGACCTGTGGATGGTGAAGGGAGATGAATCCCATCCCGGAGCTCTCCCGGGCTCTGAGAATGGAGATGATTCAGGAGCAGGGTCCTGGTTTGGTGGCTCCAAGCTTTAGGGAGTCCCTCAATTAAATCCTGGCCTGGTTTTGAGGTAGTTGTAAACCCAGCCCTGGTCCTTCCCAGGGAGAAAAACAACTTTGCTCCGTGATTGCCATGTCTGGGTCTCGCTGGTGATGGCAGCAATGCAGAACTGACCAAGCCCCGTGGTCTGTGGGGGCCTTTTTGGCTTTAATAATGTTGGTTTTGGGTGAAGGAGCTGCGTGGGAGCCCGGGGTGTATTTCTTGCTGCTGTTGTCACTCTCACCAGGGCTGTGGGATTTGCTGATGGCAGCTGGTGGCCGATGGCACGGTGACACAGGGCAGAGCCCCCAGTCCTGCTGCCCTGGAGCAGAGCAGGGTCTGCAAGCCAAAATCCCGAATCCTTGCGGGGTCCATCCCAGTGGTTGTGTTCCCCAAGCTGCAGCCGTGCTGGGAGGAACAGGCAGGGAATGCTCCCAGCAAGGTGCTGGAGTGGCTTTTTGGTTTTCCCTGGGTTTTTCCCCTCTCTGCAGCCTTCCCCAGATGGCCACCAATGCTGTGTCCTCGTGCAGCACAGGGGACACCAAAGCCAGCCCAAACCTCGGGTGTGAACCAAAACGCCTTCACCCCTGAAGGTCCCAGGCGGGAACACCCATCCCGTCCTCCCCAGAGGAAGGGCTCACCTCTGATTTAACAGGGCGGCTGCTGTCTTTGTTAAGTGGTGTTGGCCTATTAAAAGCACATTTTTGAGGCTTAGCAGCTCCTCGGAGCCGGCTGGGAGGGACGGTGCCAGCGTTGGGGCCGCCGCGCGTCGGGGAGGACGCGGGAGGCAGCGAAACTCTGCTGAGCCAGGCTGGGCACCGACAGCATCACCCTGAACTGGGGGAAAAACCCACCTGTTTGGTATCCAGGAGAAGTTCAGGGGGGGAAAAGGAGAGGTTGGAAGGATCCAGCCAGGATTTGGGTGGTGTGAACCCCTCTGAGTATGGACAGACAGGGGATGCTGAGCTGTGCCCTGGCAAAGCATCGCTTGTGGTGGGCTCTCCCTGGCAGAGGAGGGATGGGGAGGAGAGGAGGGTCTGGCCCCCACCTGCCTCCAGGAGCAGGTAATGGAATCCTGGAATGATTTGGGTTGGAAGGATCCTTGGGAAAGGACACCTTCCACTCTGCCAGGGTGCTCCAAGCCCCGTCCGACCCGGCCCTGGACACTTCCAGGGGTGGGGCAGCCCCAGCTGCTCTGGGCAGTGAATCTGAGGAGGGTCGATGTTTTCCATCCCTGACCAACAGCACTGGAGCTGCAGCAGGACTGGCTGCCAGCCCCATTCCTGCATGCAGTGACAGAGAAATGCCCCAATCCATGTTTTGCTGGAGTCCCTTGGCCACGCCATTATCTTCCAGCAGCGCTTCCCTGAATTTCTTGTTGCTCTGAGCGGCCTCTGGTCTGGGAAAGGTGGAAAACGGGCAGCAAAGGTGCAGATTGTCCCCGTCTGTGTCACCTGCCCTCCCCTCGCTGCCGGTGGCAGCTCCTCTGCAGGAGTGTGGGCCGGATTTGGGTGGCTGTGTTCCGATTGTAATCGGTGTTTTTATGGCAGCAGGAGAAACGATCCCGATCTTTTACCCGCAGCTCGATCAGGTCTGACCTGGAGCCGTGGGAGAGGCCAGCGGGGTGGGAAGGGCAGAGTGACCACAGCTCTCCCTGCACAACGACGTCCTGGCTGGGAGCAGAGGGAAAACTGCTTTTTTGGAAACCCTGTGTCTCTTCCCAGTGGAAAACCTCTCATCCCTGAGGGATCCCAGCAGGTTTTCCCCACAGTGACAGGAGAGCTCAGGGCTGTGTCCTCCATGTTATTGCCATCTCCACAACCAGCTGACCTGACCTGCTGCCCTTTGCAGACCCTCTGGCTCTTCCCATCACCTCCAGCCCCCTTTCTCCCGAGCATCTCCCAGTTCTGAGCTCCCTCTGGCTAAAATCCCCATTTCCCAGCGCGCTGCTCTTGTGTCCCGGGCAGAATTCCTCATCTGCTCGCTCTGGAGCGGTGCTAAGTGCTTCAATGTGTTGGCAGTTGCCTCTGGAGTCGGACAGTAAATCCTAATGGGATCCCAGTCCGTGCTCCGGCCAAAACCCGCTGGAAGGGTTTTAGTGCAAATTGGATTTGCAAACCTCGCTGCGGTGTCGGTGCCCTCAGCAAAGCGCCCTAATCCCCGGCGGGCGCCGGGACGAGCCGGCTCCTTCTGTGCAGCCGGGAACCCGGGATCTGTGCGGAGGAGACCGGGAAGAGCGGGGGAATTCCCGGCTCGGCATCGGCATCACCTGCGCTGCCTGCTCGGGATGCTGCTGAGGGATGCAGGTGGATGCTCATCCCGCGGGGATGCAGCTCCCCCACCCCACCCTGCATCCTGCAGGAATGCTGGGACGCGGCAGGACCTGTTTCCCTGGGGGTGAGAATGGGAATTACTCCGGTGGGAGCTGGAGGGATCGGGCCAGCACACCTGAGACAGGCAGAGGTGGAGCCCTGGGGAAATCGGGAATTAATACCTGGAGTCCTTTAAGGTGCTCCCAGGATGTTTTTCCACAGGGGAAACTGAGGCACCCTGCAGCACAGCGACTCCCCCAAGGGATCTGGGGAATCCACAACGGAGGAAAACCCTACGAAACAGGGAAGGGGAAAGTGGCCAAGCTGTGCTGTGGGAGGTGACGCTGTCGTGGCAGCCCTCCTGCCTCTGGCGTATTTCTCCCTCCTTGATCCCACCGAGGGCTTTTCCTTTCTTGGGAAAAAGGAGATTTTGCCCCCAGCGCAGCCGCGGCAGCTCTCAGATACCAGCGGTGTTGAAACGGGCCCAGAGCAAAGCACATCTGGGGCCTGGGCTCCGTTTTGCTGCCAAAATTTAAGCTTTTAACCCTCTTTCCCAAGGCACTGGGATTGTTCAAACAAGCCACAGTAATTAGTTTCCTCTGACAAACCGCCCCTTTTTGGCATCGGGAGGTTTATTAATGCCGGGGGGGGGTGGAGCGGGAGCATCGCTCCGGATCCAAAAATAATTGACATTCAGAGTCCAGGTTTTGGCACGAGAGGGAAAATTTCGGCTGGAAAAGCAGCATCGGGGTGCAGGAGGTTGGCACAGCAGCACCCAAGGGCGCCCAGCAGTGGGTGGGGAGTCCTTGACTGGTGTTATCCCTGATTTCCTCCGTGGCCACAGAAACTATCCCGGCTTGGGTGGGATTTCAAGCGATATAATTTGATTTTCTCTGCCCTTCAGCGAACGGGATCCGTCTGCGGGGAGGGTTTCCTGCAGACATTCCCACCTCGCTCCCCATTTCGGTGTCGCTTCACCTGTCGCTCCCGCTGCGGCGCCGGGCAATACCCCGACGGATTTTATCAGCAATTAATCTCTAATTACTCGCCTCTTCCCGTGAAGGGCGGCTCTTGCTGCTGCTTAGACCTGACGAAATCGGCTTAGGGAGGTTTTTGGGCTGCTGCAGCCTTGGTGACCTTGGCGGGGCTGTCACACCTTGCCAGGGTCGGAGGGGACACTGGGCTGGGACCACAAACTGGGACAACAAACTGGGGCCACACGCCCCATGTCCACCCCACAACGACTTTTAAATGCCTTGGCTGCTTTTTAGCTGGAAGGGGAATAAATCTCCCCGAAATGTGCTGGGTTTAACGATGTTTTTCAGAGCCGGGGGGTGTCGGGGGGCAGATCTCGGCCAGGTGTCCCCAGGCCCTGCACAGACACCCCCGGGTGTCCCCGAGCCGGGCTGGGTGACACTGCAGGGAGCTGTGCTGCATCAAACCACGCTTTATTTCCTGCTGATTTATATTGCAGCTGCATTCCCAGCCTCCGGCGGTCCCGGCGAGTGCCGGGGACGGGGATGGGGGGGAACCGAGGGAAGCCGAGGCCGGCGGGGGAGCAGCACCATTATTTGCCCTCGCAGGGATGAGCTGAGCCCAGCCGGGGCTGAACTGGGACTGAACTGGTCCCAGACTGGTCCCAGCAGGGGGGCGCGGCGGCGGAAATCCCCGCGCTCGGCTCCGCATCCAGCGGGATTCCTCCCCGCCGGGCGCCCGCCGCGCATCCCGTTAATTAATGACATGAAAGCCCACGCGAGACCTCCGGGGGAGGAATCAAAGGCTCCGCCGCAGCTTCCCAGGGCACGGATTTATCCCGCCGGGCCCGCAGCTCCCCCGCATCCCATCGCCGCGCCGGAGGGAGGGAACGGGGATCCCGCGGGACGCGGTGAGGCGGGTCAGCACCGGCCCGGGGCCCGGCCCGAGGGCTCCGTGCACAAATCCAGCCCCGAAATGCGTCTGGGTGGAGCTCCTGGCGGTGGGGACGGACAGGAGGGTGGTGGCCGCGGGGTCTCTGGGTTGGGGGCACCGGAGATGCGCTGGTGCCGGGATTTCCATCCCGGGGATTTGGATTCTGCCCGTGCAAACCGGCTCGGCTCGGGCACGGGGTGCCGTCCCTGCCGTGCACAAACCGGGATTTTCCTCCTCTGTGCTCCTTTCCCCCCTGAGGAGCTCCCGGACTCCTCTCTGGCAGGGTTTGCTCCGTTCCCATCGGCACCGTGGCGTTCCCCAGCTCAGGAATGCGGGACAGGGCATCTCCACCTCGGGGTGGGGTCTGGCCGTGCTGGGGGCTGTGCTCCCTCCCAAGGGTGAGGCCCTTTGGTGTCGGGGATGTGGATATGGAGCAGATGGATGAGCCAATGTCCCGAAATTCCCACTTTGTCCTGGTGCCATCTCCGGTGCTCGGCCCTTTGAGCTGGTTTGGCTCTGCCAAATCCAAAATCGGGGAGAATTTCAGCCGGGTTGGGCAGGGCTTGGAACAGCCTGGGGTAGTGGAAGGTGTGGAAGGTGTCCCTGCCCGTGGCAGGGGTGGCACTGGATGGTCCCTTCCAACCCAAACCAGTCAGGGATTCCGTGATTCTGGGGAATAATGGGGTTTGGATGGGGCCATGGCAAGGGCTGCTCCGTTGGATGGAAACTCCCCAGGCTTCCTTCTCCAACCACGATTCGGTGTGGCTGCCACCCCCGGCATCACCCCCAGCACCACGAAGCGCCCTTGGCTGATCCATCCCCATCCCCATCCCACAGGCTCGGTGGGGGAGGCTTTTCCTTATTATTTCCACCGTGTTGAGGGGGTTGAGGGTGGGTTTTTTGCTCTCCAGCTGTTTGGAGAGATGTAAACCAAACCCGCTGTAATTCAGCCCGAACGTAAATGTCATGGCAGCGTGGGAACGAGGGAGCTCGGCGTGTTCAGCCCGGGGCCTCCAGGAATGCTGGAGCTCCTCCCACCCCACACCATCCCACCTCCCTCTCCCCCATCCCATCTCCTTCTCCACCATCCCATCTCCTTCTCCACCATCCCATCTCTCTCTCCCCCATCCCATTTTCCTCTCCCCATCCCCTTTCCCTCTCCCCCATCCCACCTCCTTCTCCTCCATCCCACCTCCCTCTCCTCCATCCCATCTCCTTCTCCACCATCCCATTTCCCTCTCCCCATCCCATTTCCCTCTCCACCATCCCCTTTCCCTCTCCACCATCCCGTGGGTCCGGGCCCAGCTCCGCTGTTCCCTCTCTGGGGTCCTGTTTCACCCAGGAGTGTCCCAAACCTTTCCCAGAGGAGCAGGGCTGCATCCCGGGGATGAGGCTGTGCCTGGTTTGTGGTCGGCCCTTCGGGGGGGTCCGGGGGAAACTGGGGAAGAGCTCTGGGGCTGCTGGCGTTGGGCTGGGTTTCACTGAGGCAAAGCAGAACCATGTGTCCCACGCTCTGCTCTGGTTCTGCGTACGGGGAGTGGGGAGAGCTGCAGGGGGAGGAGGAGGAGCAGGGATGAGCTGTGGATGCGCCGTGGCTGCCACCAGGTTTGGCATTCAGAGCTCGAGGCTGTGCCAGTGCCGGGCTGGCAGCGCTGCCAGCGGGGATGAGGTGTCCCCTGTCCCCAGCCGAGGAGGTGGTGGCACTCCTTGTCCCTGGAGCAGAGCTGCAGATGGGGACAGGGACGTCTTCCCCTCCTTGTGCACCCACACGCTGTCAAAAGAGCAGGAAAATCCAACAGGTCCACTCAGATCAGGGTCTGGGGCTTTTATTCCTTCCAGTGCTCCCCATTTTGGGGCCAGTTTTGGCATTTTGGGACCGGTTTGATCCAGGGGCACTGCAGGCTCCAGTACTCCCAGTGCAGCATCCGCCCTGGCCAGGAGTGCTGGACACACCAATGCTTTTTGGGAAGGTTCAATCCCCAAAAAAGTATTTTGGGAGCCTATGATAAGTTTTGGGGAAGGTCTGAGGCAATTTTGGGAAGGTCTGAAGAAGTTTTGGGAAAAATCTGAAGGAGTTTTGGGGGCAGTCAGGAAATTTTGGTGAAAATCTGAACAAGTTTTGGGGACAGTCTGAGGAAGTTCTGGGGGAAATCTGAGGGAGTTTTTCTTATGGTCTGAGGGAGTTTTGGGGAAAATCTGAGGAAGTTTTGGGGGCAGTCTGTCTGTCCACCACCCCCATCCCCTCCAGGACAACCCAGCCCCATCCTGGGAGCAGGACCAGGCGCTGAGCTGGAGCTGCTGCTGGAGGAGCAGCCTCCGGAGCTGCTGCCCATGGAAATTGTTTAATTCCTGCGGGATGAGTCATGAGGAGCCGGGATTTCAAAGCGGCTTGGCTCCCATGTAAGGCTCTCAGATAAACAGTGTGTGGCAGGTGGAAGCTCTCTCTGATGTCCCATCAAGGCCTCGGTCTTTCCAAGTGTTTTGTGTTGCCAAAAATCCTTCGGCCACGCTGTGGCTTCATCCATTCTTGAGGCTGAGCTCTGGAAAATAATGAATCAATGCCCGGAAACATGAATCGACGGAAAATTTATGGCACACTTAGAATATAATGTCTTTTGGGTCCTCTGCTTTGAAGCATCAGCACTGGAAGTTTTGGCATCTCCTTCTTTCAGCCCTTCAGCAAGGAGGATTTAGGGCGAAAAAAAGAAAATTCACTTTTCTCCCTCATCTCATGACTCTGGGAGCTTTAAGGAGTCGGTGGATATCGGAAACAAATCGCAAGAGTCTGCTGGAAAAATTGGGAGTGGGGTTGAAAAACAAGAGCGATGGGGAAAAGTGAGAGTGTGAAAAGCGAGGGACATCAGAGAACCCTGAATGCTCCATTTTTTATGAGCAAAAAATGTCTGCGGGGATGGAGTAGCTGGATTTTGATTTATCAGGAAAAACAAGTGGAAACACCGACATCCCTGGAAGCGTCCAAGGCCAGGTTGGACGGGGCTGGTCTGGGGCTTTTTAGAGCAAAAGAAACCAACGGCAGAGCCTGGAATAACTTTGTTGTTATTGTTTTGCACACTGGAGCTGGGATCTGAGTCTTTTGAAAGGTCACAGGCGAGTGGGTGGGGGCCAGGATTTCTGGCTGCCGGAATGGGAGGCTTTTTTATGGGACGTGCAGCGAGGCTGGAACCGCTCTCCTAAAATTTTATGGGCCTGCAAGAAGCCAGAGGCCCTTTCTCAGGTGCTGGGATCGAGTGTCACAGCCCTGCTCTGCCCCAGCCTTTTCCTCCCCGGAGCAGGACAAAGGGGGCTGAGCCCCCTGGATGATGGAGGTTCAGCTCAGGGGTTTGTGTGATCCCACTGCTGATTGTTCACCACGGAATTCACCTCCCAAAATGCCCAACCTCAGCTGTTAAAAGCTGTTTGTCCTCCTGGAGAGCAGAACAAAGTGTCCTTTCCCCCCAGACCCTCCCCCGGGGCTGGTTCTTCACAAATCCTTCATTTCCACGGATTTCGTGACCTGTCCAGGAGCAAATTGGGGTTTTCTTGGTCCTGCACCACTTAGCACCGATCCTGGTGGGAAGGGTTTGGATGCCAGGGAGTTTTCAGTGCCTGTTCCCTGCTCCTGCTCTGATTTCCAGAGAAAATCTGAACTTAAGGCACCTGATTATCATGGAATCCCAGAATGGGAACTTAAATATCCTTTCCCACCCCTCGCCATGGCAGGGACACCTTCCACTGTCCCAGGCTGCTCCAAGCTCCATCCAGCCTGGCCTTGGACACTTCTAGAGATCCAGGGGCAGCCACAGCTGCTCTGGGAAATCCATTCCAGGGCCTCCCCACCCTCCCAGCCAGGAATTCCTCCCCAATATCCCACCTAACCCTGCTCTGTGGCCGTGGGAAGCCATTCCCCCTTGTCCCATCACCATTCCCACTACGTCCTGTCAGGGTGACAAACGTGGATGTGAACGCACCTGGCATCCTCCATCATCCTTCATCATCCTCCATCATCATCCATCATCCTCCATCATCCATCATCCTTTATCATCCTCCCTCCATCTTCCATCCTCCTCCATCTTCCTTCATCCATCCTCCATCCATCCTCCATCCTCCCTCCATCCTCCTCCGTCATCCTTCATTATCCTCCCTCCATCCTCCATCATCCTCCATCTTCCTTCATCATCCTCAATCCTCCTCCATCCTCCTCAGTTCTCCTCCATCCTCCTCCGTCCTTCTTCATCCATCCTCCGTCCATCCTCAATCATTTTCCATCATCCTCCATCCTCCTCCTCCATCCTTCTCCATCATCTTCCATCATCCTCACTCCACCCAGAGCATTCTCCAGCATCCTCCATCACTCTCCTGTGGAATGAGGAGCCCGGCTCTCCCTTGGTTTGATGGATGAGACCTGGCAGCAGACGGGGCTGGCACCGCCCCCTCCAGTTCTCCCAGTGCTCCCAGTGCTCCCAGCAGCCTCTCCCAGCTCCCATCCCATTCCCGGTGTCCAGGCCAGTGCTGGACCTGCTGGGATTCCATCCTCTTCCCTCCTTATAAGGCCAAACAATTCTTTTTCTATCTTGGCATTGTTTATAGCCCCGTCGGAAATATTTAGACTCCGGCTGGGTCCTACAATGATCCTGTAACCTCCAGGGTATCTCATTCCTGCTGGTGAGCAGGGAATTATCTGCATCCCATAAAATCAAGGGATGTGGTGATGAGGGAGCAGTCACAGCCCTGCGTGGTGTTTTCTACTATAAAAATAAAAGCAAACCTGTCAAATTCCAATTTAAAATAAACATTCCCCCCCCCACCCCAAGTAAATTCTATGTGGTAAATATTATAAAACTGAGATTGGGGTTTTTTTCCTTTTCTCCTTTTTTTTTTCCTTCAGTCTTTTTTTTTTTTTTTAATATCCCCCTGGAAAATTTATTTAAAAAGGAAAAATATTTGGAGTTTGCAAGGAACTGAAATGAAAAATAGGAGCCAGGAGGCGGAAGGACAGGGACATCAAACCCATCGGAGCCGGGAGCTCCTCCTGTTGCTCTCCAGTTCCCAAGGGAACGTGGCAGGGAAGAGGTGTCACAGGCTGGGGTGACAGGAGTGTCCCTGCCCTCAGCCACCGCGAGGACACCTGGATGGAGGGAGGGGAGGTGGGAATCCACCTGCCAGGGCAGCGGTGTCTGTGGGGAAGGGGCGGGATGAGGCCACCAGCTTGTCCCCACTGGTGTCACCTCATCCCCACTGGTGTCACCTCATCC
>VZTG01000843.1:45376-66112 GCA_013397845.1 Melanocharis versteri | reverse complement strand
AATATATACAGAGTTATACAGCTTTTATTTATATATATAGTAAAATATGTATTTATATAAAAATATATACACAGTTATACAGATTTTATTTATATATATAGTAGAATACGTATTTATATATAAATATATACACAGATATACAACTTTTATTTATATATACATATCATAAAATATAAAATATATACTATTATAATGTGCCATGGGTGTTTCCTTCTCTTTCCATTGGTGACCTCATCGAATGTTTCCAAGCAGCTCATCTGTGCTAATGGAGCAGCCAGAGATTCCAGGGCCTCCCCACCCTCCCAGGGAAGGATTTCTTCCCGAAATCCCACCCAAAACTCCTCTAAGGACAGGTGAAGAGGCCTTTTACATCACGGGGGGGACAGGGAGAGGTTGGTTCTTTGCCATGGCCACAGTGAATGGATCCTGCGTCGAGCTTGGCTGTGCTTGGCTGGGATGTAAACCAGCCATTATGCGTAATTATCAGGCCTAATTAGCTCCAGCTGTAAACATGGATGGTTGGTCTGGAATTAAAGTCGCAGAGAGAACTTTAGTACAGGTTTGGGTGGTTTGGACGGGAAGAGAAACGCAAATTCCAGCGCGGCGTGGAAGATTTCACATTCCAGCCCTTCTCCCGGCAGGTGCGTGTTTCCTGGGGGTCACCTGTGCCCAGGTGCCTCCTGCAGGCTTGGGAGCACTCAGGTGAGAACAGAAAATACACCACAGCGTGAGGGATGGGGTTGTAACTCAGGGTTTGCCCACCCCGAGCTGACCTGGCCTTCCCGAGGTCTCACCTCTCCTCACCTGGCCATGAGAAGGAACCAGAGGTTCAACGTTCTGCCCAAAAATCCCATACTCGAGAAACTTCCTGTCCTTTTCCCCACGGCACAGGCTACAAGTGGCTCAGAGATTTGAGTTTCCAGCCCCAGGGGAAGCCTCCAGTAGCAGGACCCCAGAGCAGCAGAGAAGAAGCCTCAGGCAGGTAGAAAATTCAAGACTTTGCCCCCTCTGAAACCAGAGCCACGAGGAGCTCGAGCTCAGCAGGGTTAATTAATGCAAATGAAACAAATGAGCAAGTGTGGGGAAGTCATGGAAAGCGGTCCCAGAGCTGTGGAGCGAGGATTGTTCCCAGGGGCAGACGTGACGTGCGGGGAGGGCGAGTCTGGAGCGGGGACAGGACAAAGAGGCCGTTGGGGTGATGGACTTGGCAGGACCCAGAGGGGTTGGCACGAAGAGTTATTGTTTTCTGATGAATGCTCTGGCTAATCCCCACGTCTGAGGACAAATCACGCTGTGTTTTGGAGGAGCTTCCTGGTTCCTGCCCTTCCTGACCTGACGGATTTGGGCGCTGAGCTCTGGCCCAGGTGAGCTCAGGGAGGAGCAAGGGCTGAGCTCCCTCTGCCCTGAGCAGACACCGCTCACCCGGGGGTGACAGCAGGGACAGGACAGCAGGGAACGTCCCCAGGCTGTGGCAGGGGAGGGTCAGGTTGGACAGCAGCAGGAATTTCTCCATGGAAAGGGTGGGCAGGTGTTGGAGGGGCTGCCCAGGGAGGTTTGGAGTCCCCATCCCTGGAGGTGCCCAAGGAAGGACTGGACGTGGCACTCAGTGCTCTGGGCTGGGGACGAGGTGGGGTCTGGGCACAGCTGGGACTCGGGGATCCTGGAGGGCTTTTCCAACCTCAGGGATTCTGGGATTCTCTGAGCAGGTGGACAGGAGAGGCCACTGACCTTCCAAGAGGTCCCCAGTCCCCAGCGATGGATTTGCAAACACACTGGATCCATGGACACGGACTCCCTGAGGTCCCTGAAGTGACCCAGCCTGGCTCCCATCCCACTGCTCCTCGCTCCTCTGCAGCATCCAGGCTTTTTGCTGGGAATAGCCTCTGCCCTGGGCCCTCCTTGGGCCATGTCCAGGTGGTGTTTGGCACGGTCAGATGAGAAAGGGAAGGCTTTAGACCCTTGTCCTGGCTCTGTTCTGTTCCTTGCTGCATGTGGAACATGGGGAGAAAATCCATAGGCCAGGGCTACAGTAAATCCTTAGCCCAGGGCTGCAGTAAATCCATAGCCCAGGGCTGCAGTATTTATCTCATCAGTCACCCTGTCCCAGGAAAAGACAGATTCCAAGGGTACACAGCTCACAGCCCCAGAGATCTCTGCTGGTATCCAGGAGCTCAGTGTTTGCATTAAAATTCAATGAAAAAAGGTCTCTCTGTTCCTGCAATTTCTTTAAAAAGCTTCCGCAGGGTCTACCCGGGAATAACTCTGCTTTTCCCTGCTCCAGTCACTCTGGGGAGGGCACAGCAGTGGGAGGAAGGCAGAATTCCTTTGTGAAGACTCACCAGGGAGCTCTGCCTGGACACTCACAGCTGTGGTCCCCCTGCTCGGCTCCTCAGAATGTTTTGCTGAGGCTTTCCAAGAACAAAGATGTTTTGGGAGATGATCATCGATAGGCAAATTCCGGCGTGCATCCAGTCGGAGTCCTGAACGTGCAGCTGAGCTCCAGTGGGTAGGACTGGGTAGGGCTTGTCCAGACAGGATGCTCCTCATCAGCCTCAGCCTTTCTCCCTGCAGACAGAAAATCAATGTTAATGGGAGCTCTCACCCTGCGGAATTCGTGGGTGGCTTTCCAGCATTAGGGAAGGGGATCAGGGAGAAGGGAAGGGCCCAACCCCACAACATCAAGAGGTCCCCAATGCTCAGAGTGCTGTTTGTGCCTCGTCGTGCACCCACATGCCCTGGTTGGCATCCAGAGATGGGTTCCTGGTCTTCCAGGCTCATGGCGCAGCTCATGAACAGCAGATCAAAGAGATGGAACCATTAAGAACAAATTTATCAATGCCTGATCCAGAGCCCTTTGATGTCAGCAGGGAGACTGGGATGGGGGCCTGGGGTTGGCAACCAGCCCTGAGCACCAGCAATCCCCCAAAATCCGCATCCCCTCGGGCTCCTGGAGCGGCCCAGACCTCGTCCCCGCTGTCCCTCCCCAGGCTGCCCCATGGCTTTGCTCTGTCTTTATTCTAGCACAGATCCTGTGCATTTCCCAGGACCTCAGCTCCTCGTGGAGCATTCCTGAGGAGGAATCACATCATTTTCTGGGAATCAGGGAGGCCGTGTGTCTCCAGCATGCCCAAGTCCCTCTGTGAATCCAATAAAAAGCTGTGTTCCCTGAGACAGCTTATCCTCCCTTCCCTGACCCCAGCACTGCTCCCCCAGCTCTCCCTGTCCTGCCCATCCCTTGAAATCACCGAGTTCCCAGCTCAAGAGCCAAGATCCCACATTTCTCAGGATTTAATGATCAGTGTGTGATGGCATCAGGGTTGGGTTGAAAACAGCAACACCTCCAAAATCCATCCTGGGCCTGGAGAAGGACGTCATCCACAGAGGGACCACCTGGCTAAAACACACCCACCAGGAGGGGTCCGGGTTGGTTTGGAAGCTTTTGCTTGGCTTTAAAATCCAGCAGGGAATGCTCTCAGCTCTTTTTTTCCTCTCTGAACACCTTCAGGACCCACTTCCCTCACTCCATGGCATTAAGAACATGCTGGATAATTCAGCCACAAGCGTGGAGGGCAAACCAGGGCGTGCTGGGGCATTTCAGAGGCAGCTCCAGCACTGCCCACAGCCCTCCCATCGTCCCCAGCCTCCGCCTCCAACCTGGAGGGAGGCAAAATATTCCCAGCTAATGGGTTTCCATATAAATACGAGGACCTGCCCTCCCCACCAGTTTACTCAGTGCACTAACCCCTCTCCGGGGTCACAGGGAAGCTGTGGGAGGTCCCCAGGTTTTCCAAAGGAGAGATGGACACCCAGGAGCTGAGGACACTGATTGATGGGCCCGAGGGGGGCTGTCGGAGGGGAGCAGCGCTGGGGAGGGATTACCAGGAGATTTAACAGCTCAGGTGGATTAAAGGGGGATTTGTCAGTTGTCTGCCCCAGGTCTCCACCAAAAAAACCCCAACCAAAAAGCGGCCAAGGGCTGGAAAACATTCAGGAGGTAAAATCACCTTGGGGTTCGAAGGGTGGAGGCTCAGCTGTGGGGCTGGTGGGAGTGAGGAGCAGGTGAGGCTGAGGTTCCCCCAGCAGCCCTAAAAACCCACGGTGGCCGCCTCACTCTGCTGCTCCACGGGACCTCCTGAGCAGGAAGGGACCCACGAGGACCATCGAGCTCCTGTCCCCAGCTCCTGTCCCCTGTCACTCCATCTGCCACCACAGACGGGACCCCAGCTCCCAGCCCAAACCGGGCCCCGTTTTCACAGCTCCCTCTCGGCTCAGCTGGATCCCAGCCCTGTCCTTCCAGCAGCTGCCCCCAATGAGCTCCAGATGGGGGGTGGCTGTGCAGGGGCTGCTCTGGGGGGGAAGGAGGAGGCAGCCGAGGCTGCTGCTGCTTTTATCTCCCCCGCTTTGTTTATGGGAAGGGAATTAGCGCGTGGCTGCCAGCGACTTACTCTGTCGAGGGCACCCCTCCAGGAACACTTTTACTGCCGTCACGTGGAGCCCCCTTCCAGCAGCTCCCCACCACCACCAGCCGTGCCTGCTGAGTCCAAAGAGTGGCCACGGGCTCCTGGAGAGGCTCCCAGCGTGTCCCAGTGGGTGGCCAAGCAGCAGGAGCAGCTGCAGGGAGAGCACGGCCTGCCCTGCTCAGACACCTTCCCTCAGGTTCGTCCTGCTGGGACACAGAGGGTCCAGCTGGCTCTGGGTACCCTGAGGGCTCTGAGCCCCATCCTGACTGCAATCTTCCCATGCCAGCCTGGAATCATCCTTGTGTAGCCTGGAATCCTCCCGGTGTGAGGCCCTGGCACAGGGTGCCCAGAGCAGCTGTGGCTGCCCCTGGATCCCTGGCAGTGTCCAAGGCCAGGCTGGAGCAGCCTGGGACAGCGGGAGGTGTCCCTGCCCGTGGCAGGGGTGGCACTGGATGGTCCTTAAGCCCCCTTCCAGCCCAAACCATTCCACGGTTCCCTGCTGGGCTGCAGGAGGCTTTTCCCACACCGCAGAGCTCCTGAAGGCCCTGCTGTGGCAGCCGTGGGGACGAGGGGCTCGGGGTTGGGGATTGCAGAATAAAATTCCCACGGCAGCAGAGCCCTGAGGTGCAGAGGCGCCCCTGGGCAGAGCTCACCTGTGCTGCCCATGGATGTCCTGTCCTGGAGAGCTCTGCTGGATTCGGGGCAGTGTGGAAGGCCAGAAACCAGCAGAGGCTGAAGCCCCAGCTCCCAGCAAACGGGGTTGGTGTGTTTTCCCTCACAGCCCTGCTGATGGATAATTGGATTGAGAGCAGCCAGCATCTGCTCAGGGTTATTTATTGCCTTTAGGAGGCGAGCTTTATTGGGACTTATTTTTGTCTTATCTTATTTTTGGTGCCTGGTGTTGGGTCTGAGCTGTGGAAACATCTGGATGCACCAGCATCCCCTCTGCGAGGCACCAGATGTTTGCCAGGCAAAGGCAGCCCTGGGCTGGGCTTTGCCAGGAGAGCATCCTGCACTTCCCAGCTCCACCAGGAGCTCTTTGCCAGTTTGACAAAGGCCTGGAGGGACAAGACACAGGGAGTGGCTTGCTGCTGACAGATGGGATATTGGGAAGGAATTCCTCCCTGGGAGGGGAGGGAGGCCCTGGAATGGAATTTCCAGAGAAGCTGTGGCTGCCCCTGGATTCCTGGAAGTGTCCCAGGCCAGGTTGGAGCAGCCTGGGACAGTGGAAGGTGTCCCTGCCCATGGGCTGTGCTGGTGACACACCCAGGTCACTTCCCAGTGCACAGAAACACCCTCTGGGTCTCTGAGCCATTTTCCCCTTACTTCATCAATCCAAATATTGAGGATTTTTTCCCTTCAATTCAGCCCTAAGCCCTTTTCCACAGGGCTGGGAATGAGCTGGGCCAGGAGCTCCCCCTTTCCCAGGAGACCAGGCCAAATTTTTTTTTTTCTTACTCACTCTTATTTACTGCAGCTCTGCCAAGAAGGTGCTCAGTGTTTTACAAGCCCCACCAGAGTCTGTCTGCCCGGAGATTTGATTCAGGGCAGCTCCTTGCACGGGCTGGCACAACCCCAAAGCCTCCTGAGCCCAGCCTTTCTGGAAAGGGATCCGGCAGAAACGAGAGCCTGGTTTAGGGGAAGGTGGGACTGGATGAGCTTCGGGGTCCTTCCAACCCAAACCATTCCGTGTTTCTGTGATCGTGGCTCTGTCAGTCCGTCCCTGGCGCTGGCGGTGCCTCAGCCGGCTCCGCACGGTCCCCGGGAGAAGCTGCCGGTGCCGGAGCCTCCCCAGCACATCCACCCCCGGCGCCCGGAGAGCAAAAACTCCTCGGAGGGGGAGATGTATTTCGGGCTCGTCAGCTGCACTCGCTCAGAGGCAGCCACAGGCTCCCTGCACATGTGCTGGGGGTGGTTTCACAAGCCCCCCGTCCCCCGGGACCCTCCTCCAGCCTCATTCACACCAGCCAGGGCCGCTCGGAGCTCTGCCCCCGCCAGCTCCCGCCCGATGTCAGCGCAGCGAGGTCCCAGCACCGATCCTGCTGCTCTTCGCTCCCCAAACGGGGTCAGGGTGCTTCTGCTGCTGCCTCCCCCTCTGCTGGGCAGGCTCAGCCTCTCGAGGGGTCAAGTTTTCCTGGAGGTTAAAGTTTTGGGGAGCTCGGAGCAGAGCACAGCACGTGATGTGTCTCATTTCCCACTTTATCCCCCCTTGGAAAATGTCAGAGAGGGAAGAGGTCCAAACAGCCCTGGCTTCACACTGTGTTGCTGTTTGGGGTTTTCTCTTCCAGTCTGGGGGATGCAGCTACTCTGCCAAACGTGTCATGGATGAGGAAGTTGTTTTACCCCTTAAAAATGCCTTCCAGGCCAGGCTGGATGGAGCTGGGAGCAACCTGGGATGGTGGAGGGTGTCCCTGCCCATGGCAGGGGGTGGAATGGGATGAAATTTAAGATCCCTCCCAAGCCATTCTGGGATTCTGCGGCTCAATGGCCACGTCCACAGCGAGAATAAAACAACATCCTGAGCTCTGCAGGCTGCAGGAACCTCCATGAGTCACCTCAGCACGGAATTCCTCCCCCAAAAACCAAAGGACCCTCATCCATATCCCTCTCACCCTGAATCCATCAGCTGGCTTCTCCGGTAACGCTCTCCCTCCTCCATGTCATCAGGAAGGAATTTGGGCTCTGTTTGATAATCAGAGAGGGATCAGAGCAGCAGTGAAACCCTCTGACCACAAAGATTTCGGCAGGGCTTTCAAGCCTGCCTCGCTCGTGTGGCCGCTGTCCAAGGACCTGCTCCTTCCCGGGCATCCCCAGCCCCGCTCATAAATCAAAGCATTCCAGCCCCGGCTTCCTCTCTGCGTCCGTGAACGCTCACAGAGGTTTCTTCTTTAAAAAATTTAATCTGGGCAATTGTTCAAAAATGTTCAAATTACCTGCTCCTTTTGTTCTCTAATGACAGCCTGTGGAGGCGTAATTTAACCCAGACCTGAAAATGTCTGGTTTAAGGTTAAAAAGTCCCCCAAGCTGAACTTTATCCAGCAGCAGCCATGAGAAATCAGCTTGCCCGGTGTTAATTTTTAGTTCCTCTCATTAATGAAGCCGTGGAGGATCCCAGCCCAGGGGGTCCAGCTTTGTGTTATTCCAATTTCACCTCTTCAGTGCAAGGTTTAATCTATTTTCATGTTTAATCTGTTTTCTGGAACCAGAGCCTGGTGAGGATTGAAAATCACAGAATTCCAGGGATCATTAGGGTTGGAAAAGACCTGCAAGATCAAATGCAGCCTGTGACCAAGTGTCCCCACTCCCATCAAAGGTGAAGTTTAGGGTGGATCCCTCTGGATCCCTTCCAGCTCAGGAGATTCCATGATGATGATGATGATCATGGTGATGCTCTTGTCCTCGTCCCCAGCAATGATATTTCTGGGAATCCTGCAGCCCATGAGGAAACCGCCACCTCGGGTGCCAAATTCGTAACCTGAAAATTTCAAAACAAGGAGACAAACGTGCCTCCACCCCCGGCTGATTTATTCCAGTGGTTTCTGGGAATTCCCATGGATTCTCCTCAGCCGTCACTCACTCCCTGCCTGTGACACTTCCTCGGGGAACGGGGACACGTCCCCAGCACCCACCCCCAGCCCCGAGGGAGCACATCCCGAGCCCCAGGCAGTCCCTGCCCGCTCCATGTGGGAGCCACAACCCAGCAGCCGCCCCAGCCCTAAGCGCTTCCAGGCGGGAGAATCCCGGCTGCTGCCGGGCCAGGGATGGGAGCCAGAGCCTCCCTGCGAGCAGATGTCCCAGAGGGAACGTTAGAGCCTCCAGTGCCCCCATTAAAAACGTGTTGGGAGGGATTTGATGACTGGGTTTGACAGAGGGAAGAGATCCCTGCGGGTCCTGGCAGCGGCGAGGATTTACGAGCTGGGGCTTCGCTTCGGGTCGCTCTGCCTGATCCTGGTATGCAGGAAAGGAGCAAAAAAACCCCCCAAACCAAGGAGGGATGGCGTCTGCATTCCTGCTGCCTGAATCAGAGCCGCTTCCCGGCAGATCCAGGCCCTCCCCAGCTGCAGGGACTCGGGGAAGGTGCGGCAGAGGCTGCGCTGATCGGGTCACCCCCGACATCCTGAGAGCCACATCCTAAACCAGCTCCGCTCTCCCTCCCCTCTTCCTCAGGCGTGGAAATTCCTCCCTGTCACTTGTGAGCAGTTTTTAGGGGCGAGGTGGAAGTTTTGTCCCAGTTTGCTAAAGGGCGGAATCTTTTCAATCCTTTTCCCTCTTCCCGATCGGGGGTGAAGGGAGGCAGGGATGAACCCAGCCTGCCTCAGGTATCCCGGCTCCCTGCCCTTCACCTCCCTGGAAAAGCATCCCCTCAGGCTGGGAAAGGAGGGAGGACAAAGCTCGCAGCCCTCAGCCTTCCTGCGGGGTGTGAACAGCTCCCAGAAACGCCCCCGGACACGCCGATCCCTCACCAGGGATTTGGGATCCCGACTGTTTATTGCCCCGGCAGGGAATGGGAGCCACGTGGCCACCAAACGCCGGGGTGGGCTCGGAGGGAGCCAGCCCGGGGCTGAGCATCTCCCTTGGGCCCCGGAGCTTCCTCCTGCTCTCCTGATGTTCCTCATCTCCCTCCTCACCTGCTCCAGGCCACGCCGCCGAATTCCCGAATTCCCGGCGCTCCCACCTGGTTCCTCACTCCCTGCCTAACACGGCCATGCCTGGTGTTTCTCTTCCAGGCAATATAAAAATGAAAGGAGAAAAATTATAAGTTATTTCAAAGCTCTTTGCTTCAAAAACATCCAAACCAAATTTAGGCAGCGGAGCCATAAACGTTCCTTTTATTGCACACGCAAAATTACCCTCTGCAATATGATTCCTCTCAATTTATGGTTCTCCCAGAGCTATTAATTCAGCCCAGGTCTTTTCTTCTTTTTTTTTTTTTTTATTTCCCCCCTACTTTAAGTCAAATAATTCATAAATACTTCACTCTGGAGTGTGCCTTACGAGCATTATTATGATCACTTGAATGTAGAAATGCCTGTGAAGTTATTACGAGAGTTTTAATATAGCACAGACTCCCCAGAGGGGCAGAACAACTCCGTCACACTCTGGAGGGAAGAGCCCTCTTGTGAGGCTCTTTATTTGCCCGAATAATCAGGATCCTGCAGCCCAGACATCCCTGAACCCAGTCAATCACAACCCCTGGGTTTTAGTTCTGCCATCGCTGGCCAGAGCGAGATGAGGGTCAGGTCTCCATGAGATTTTCAGACCCAAGCCCAGAAAAAAAAGACTAAAAAGATATTTTAAATATAAAAAATTCTCAGGGGAGCACCAGCAAGGCCATTGGATGGTTGGACTGGATGATCTTAGAGCTCTTTTCCAACCTGATTCTATGATAGAAGGTGTAGAAGAGCAGGTAACTGATTTTCTTGGAGTTCCCAGGGATGAAGGAGGCCTGGAAAACCCAGATTGCCCTGGTCTGAAAATTTTCTGTCATCCTTGCACTCATCACACACAGATGAAAGCCAGAAATTCACTCACAGGGGTGAAAGTCAGAGCTGGAAACCTCTGGAGTATTTTAGGGAAAGAGAGAACCTGACAGCCCTCAAACCACACCGAGAAGGAAAGAGGAACAAACAGAATTAAATGGATTTTCTGGGACGGCTGAGCCTTTCCTCAGGGTATCCCAAGAAAGGGGCTGTGCACATTCCCTGGATTCTGCATTTCTGCTCCTCATTCTCCCATGTAAATCCATCCCTGGGGGCAGCCTCGGCCCAGGAGCTGGGAGGCCAAACCTCAGTGGGAGCTGTTTGGATTCCCTGGGAGGTGCCGTGGGATGACACCCCTGCTCCAGCCCCCAGAACCCCGGCATCTTCCCCAAGACCACCCAGAAAGAGCTGCAAAAGGAGCCCACGATTCCTGCCCACTCCCCAGGAAATCCATCTTTTCCCTCGGAAAGAGCTCCCCCAGAAATCGCCTTCGTATCTTCAAGGTGTCTCACAGCCACGGAGGTGCAAATATTTATCCATACTTGGAATTGCAGCGTGAGGCCTGGCTAAGTGTTCCCAGACTCTCGAGCAGTTGTTGTTTTAAGACCTGAACCGTGGACACCTGGCTGGAATTAATCAGGGAGCGGGGAGGCAGAGCAGAGCCCTAATTAACCCTTCCCACCTCAATGTCAAGGTCACCGAGGCAGCCGGTGTCGCCTGTCAGCAGCCTGGGAATCCCAAAGCCAGGAATGTCCTTCCCTGCTCGGGCAGGGACTGGGAGCAGGGTTTATCACCACGGGCAGACTCCCCGTGCCCCGGGAAGAGCAGCAGGAATAAATATTTATGAGCAGATAACAAAACACAAGAGCAAAAGTGCCTCCTGTCCAGGCTGTGTCAGCGTCCAGGAGGAGCTGCAGCATCTCCTCGAGGGACAGGATCCTCTTTGCACCGGGTGGTTTCAAGTAAAAAGGTTGGATAATTCAAGGAGGTTGGGTATGAGAAAAAATTCCTTCATGAGATTGGATATTGGGAAAAATATCTTCACCGAAAGGGTGGTCAGGGCCTGGCACAGGGCAGCGGTGGAGTCCCCATCCCTGGAAGTGTTCAATAAACGGGGATGTGGCACTTGGGGACACGGTTTAGTGGTGGCCCTGGCAGTGCTGGGTGGGTGGTTGGCCTCCGTGATCTCAGAGGGCTTTTCCAACCGTAACAATTCCATGGTTTCACGGCTCTGAGTATTTCACATCACCAGCAGCTCCTCATGAAGATCAAAAACCCCAGCCCTTGCAGAGGGATCAAGCCCAAACCCACAGCCTCTCCCACTCCAGCTCCTCTCCAGCCCCACTGGCTGATCCCAGGAAGGAACAAAAGTCAGGAAACAAGGACAAACAACAGCAAAAGGTTCCTTTTCCCCTCCACAGGGGAAGGAATTGACCCGAAAACTGGTCCTGTGCAGGGCCAGGAGTTGGAGCTGCTGATCCCTGTGCGTCTCTTCCAGCTCAGCCTAATCCACGGATAAAACACAGCCTGGAATTGGAAGGCATCGCCTCGATGGCTGTGGGGTACCAGGACAAGCCCAGCTAAACCCAGCTTAAAACAGAGCCAGGACAGAGGGGGGACCCCCAAACTGCAGCTGAGGAGGAGACACCTCCTCCGTGGGAGAGCAGCAGCCCCAGCAGGATTCCATGGGAATCCTCCCCAAATCCATGAGGGAAGCTTTGCTTTCCCTGCCTCTCACCCATCACGTCCCTGCGCCGCAGGGCAATCCTGGCTGTCAAACTTAATGCAGGACAAAAAACCCAACTTCCAATCCTAAAGCAGAGGAGAAAACCCTTCCTGGCTCTGCTCCTGCAGGAATTAGCCCATTCCAGCCTCGGAAAGCTGCATTCCTGCCTAATGTTGGTTTTCACGGCCCGTTTGCTTCAATTTCCCTCCCTCCACAGCTCCAGGAACTGCAGAACCGTGGGGACAGGCTGGATTTGGAAGGAGCTGGGAGCTGCTTCCTACAGAGGATGAGGAGGAGGCAGCAGGAGAGGAAGGGCAGGGACACTGCCGGGAGAGAAAAGCTCAGAGGGAATATTTGGAGAGGAATTACTGAGCAGGCGGCGTTGGGAAGAGGATGTGGGTGGGATGGAGGGAGGGTCAGTCCCGGCCATCCATCCATCCCCACTCCCCCACTGCACCCGAGCACGATCAGGCTCCTCTCCTCTCCTCTTCCTCTCCCTCTCCTCTTCCTCTCCTTCCCAGGTTTTTCCTCCTCTCATTCTCAGACTTTTTTCCTCCTCTCCTCTCCCTCATTCCCAGACCTCTTTCTCCTCTCCCCACCGGACTTTTCCCTCCTCTCATCCCCGGACTTTTCCCTCCTCTCTCTCATTCCCAGAGCTCTTTCTCCTCTCATTCCCAGACATTTTCCTACTCTCCTCTCCTCTCCTCTCCTCTCCTCCATTGCTGAGATGGAACTGTCGGGGCTTCCAGATCACCCACAGAGCAGGGCTGAACTGGCAGGCTCGGAGTCCAGGATCAGCTCCCCGGAGAGGAAACCGGCACCAAAGCAGCAGGAAATGACCCCAAAAATGAGCCAAGGGACGCAGTCCCCCCACAGGATCCCTCATTGCTTTTCTCTAGCAGTGACCACAACAAGGTCCAGAGAACACAAGAACAGGACAAAGGGATTTGATATCCTGATATCCTGAATCCTCTCCCTGTCTCCAGCTGTTTCCAGCTCAGAGGAATTCCTGAGCCAAACATCCTTGGAAAACCCTCAGCAATTTCCCCCTGTGCCCTGGCCTGGTCTTCCCTGAACCCACAGCAGCTTTTAACACCCACAGGATCCTTGAACAGATCCCGGGACAAGATCCAGCTGTGCCCACGGACGTGGTTCCCCAGCCCTGGAGAATTCCGTGTGAGAATTCCCAGGTGGGATCACACCCTGCACTCACCCTCTGGACATCTGCCCGGGCTCCGGCCACGGCCCCCGCTCCAGCCAGGAGCTGGGAACGGAGCAGAGACCTCAGGAGCTGGACACATCCCAGAGAGGCTGAAAACACGAGGAACTTCCAAAATCTGCATCCTGCACAGACAGCCCCGCCCGGCCGAGCAGGTGTGGCAGCAGCCAAGGACCGGGATCCTTCCCCACCCCAAGCCAGGGCCAGACAAAACACCCGAAAAAACCTCCCCGGACAGCTCTGCTTAGGCCTTGCCGTGTGTTCTCGTGCCCAGGGCAGCCAGAGAGGCCGGGGCAGGGAGGATTTGCTGCAGGTCAGCGTGGTGGGGGTGAAGTTTGGTCCTGATGAGATGTAAACAGGCGCCGGGAGCGGGTCAGGCGCTGGTGCCCCCTTATCACGAGTGCTTTCACTTGGAATAAACAGCAGCCCCAGGTCAGGGCCAGAATCTCTCCCAGATGCTTTCGGGGCCTGATTTAAGGCTTCAAACCTAAAGAGGGGGGGTTGAGTAACCCCCACCTGCTGCCTTCTCTCTCCAGAGTCAATTTTCAGCCCCAAAACCTCGTCCCTGGTGCAGAAACGCAAGGATGGTTCCAATGGGAGGTGGCCGTGGTTCTTCTCCTCCATAACTCCAGGTTGCTCCAAACCCCATCCAACCTAGCCTTGGACACTCTCAGGGATTTCTCGAAGCCTGGACTGTGCAAACAGCTGCTCTGGCCTTTAGAGATTCAATAAAAAAATTAGGAAAAGCAAGATTTTTCCTCTTTAGGTCAACCCAGAATGAAACTTTTCCATTTGTACCAGCAAAACAGATTTTTTTTTCCTTAAGTGGAGTCAATGCAAACATCTTGTTCTCCCCAAAATAAAACATTTCTGGGTTTGCAAATGCATCTTTGAAAGCTCTTGTGGTCCCCTGCTTTTTTTAATTAAAGGCAGGCAGATTTCAACTGGGAAATGCCACAGCTCAATAAAAGGCAAAGCGTTTAATTTCAAGCATATCTCGAACAAAGCTGCAGCTTTTCATCCCCAAAATACCCCCTTTTTTTTCCTGGTTCAAGTTGTAAATAATTTCAAAGGACCCAAAATAACTTTTATTTTCCCTACAACAAATGTTTCATCTTAATTTCAGCTGGCCAAGCTTCCAGTGACTGGAGCCAGACTCTTCCCAGAGGTGCCCAGTGAGTGGACAAGAGGCCAGGGCATGAGCTGAGACCCAGAAATTCCCTTTAAACTGAGGAGAAATGTTATATTTTAGGTATTTTTTAACTTAAGGATGGCCAAATGCTGGAGTAGATTGGGCAGAGCAGTTGTGGAGTCTCCATCCTCGGAGAGAATCAACTCCTGACCTGGAGAACCTGGAGGAGGGAGCCCATGGGATGGCATGAGAGTCAACAAGATCCTTCCAGAGCCTAAAGGGGCTCCAGGAGAGCTGGAGAGGGGCTGGGGACAAGGGATGGGGGGACAGGACACAGGGAATGGCTTCCCACTGCCAGAGGGCAGGGATGGATGGGATATTGGGAAGGAATTCCTCCCTGGGATGGAATTCCCAGAGCAGCTGTGGCTGCCCCTGGATCCCTGGCAGTGTCCCAGGCCAGGCTGGACGGAGCTGGGAGCAGCCTGGGACAGTGGAAGGTGTCCCTGCAATGGCAGAGGTGGCACTGGATGAGATCTGAGATCCTTTTTCACCCAAACCAGTCTGGAATTCCATAATATCGCCTTTTGGAAACACCATCAGAGCCCATCTTCAAAGAGCAGCAGGCTCAGGCTGGGGGTGAACTCACCATTCCCGCTTTTCCCTTGGAGAAATCCCGCGGGAATTCTTTCCTGCATCCATCTCCTGGTGCGCGGGGACCCCTGCAGCCCGCGCCGCGCATCGCCCGCGGCCGGGAGGGATCCACCGAGATGGATCCACAGCCGGGATGGAACCAAGGCCGGGATGGAACCACCGAGATGGATCCACAGCCGGGATGGATCCACGGCCGGGATGAAACCACGGCTCCGGAGCCGCTCAAAGAGGCCATGATATCCCAGGTTTCTACAGGTAGAAAAGGAATTTCGGGGCTCTGGGTCCCTGCAGAGCGTCCCGATCAGCGCTGCCGAAAAAGGAGCAGCAAATCCAGGGAAATTAAAGGAGGATGCTCCCGTGCCGGGCGCTGCCTTTCCAAAGAGCCGCCCCGTCCTTTCCTCCTCTTCATGGGGGTGTTTGGCTCTCAGGTGGGGAAAACGCGCTCTCAGGTAACACAGAAATGTGTTATTCCAGGGGAAAGTGCATGTGGAGATGGGAGAGACTGGGAAAAGGTAAAAAA
Source organism: Melanocharis versteri (assembly GCA_013397845.1). NCBI lineage: Eukaryota > Metazoa > Chordata > Aves > Passeriformes > Melanocharitidae > Melanocharis > Melanocharis versteri. The sequence continues at coordinate 50,924 of VZTG01000843.1, read as the reverse complement.
AAGCTGCTTGGGAAAACACGCGGCCCCAGGAAGGATGCAGTCCTGCCCCAGCCGCTCCCTCGCCTGGCATTGCCCCTCCGGATCGGCAGGAGCACAGAATTCCCAGAACGGCAGCGCTGGAAAAGCTCCTCCGTGCAGCTGAGGACACCCCAGCATCCCGGAGGAAAACGGAGCCCCAAAATTCCCATTTTCCCAGGCAGGATGAGCTGGGCTAACGCGGAGTGTGCTCAGTGGAATTCCTCCGGGATCGGGGGAGCTCGGACAGGGAGCCCCTGCTCCGGGCCCGGCCAGCAGCCAGCAGATGGCATTCACAGGCTGTCACATCCAGGCCGGTGCTCCCGAGTGCTGCCAGGCTTGGATTGCCTCGGGAAACGGGAGAAGAACATTTTCCATGTGAAAATGAAGGGAAAAGGGGAAACGTTCACCTTGAGCCAGGGATGAGGTTGTGGACCTGCACAATTCGCTTTGGAGCCATCAAGTGTTACAGAATTCCTGGTGTTTCCTGTCCCCTGGATCTTTTGTCAGCTTTCAAGAGAGGATCCCAGACTGGACTGGGTTGGGAGGGACCTTAAATCCTGTCCAGTGCCACCCCAGCCATGGCAGGGACACCTTCCACTGTCCCAGGCTGCTCCCAGCCCCGTCCAGCCTGGCCTGGGACACTGCCAGGGATCCAGGGACAGCCACAGCTGCTCTGGGCACCCTGTGCCAGGGCCTGCCCACCCTCACAGGGAGCAGTTCCTTCCCAATATCCCACCCATCCCTGCCCTCTGGCAGTGGAAGCCATTCCCTGTGGCCTGTCCCCCCTGTCCCTTGTCCCCAGTCCCTCTCCAGCTCTCCTGGAGCCCCTTTAGGCCCTGGAAGGGGCTCTGAGCTCTCCCTGGATCCTTCTCGTCTCCAGGGGAGCACCCCCAGCTCTCCCAGCCTGGCTCCAGAGGATGTTCTCTTTGTGTGAATTATTAAACACAACCTTTTGTCAAAGAATTTTTTTCCCCAAAATCCAACCTGGCCCTCCCCTGGCACAGCTCGGGGCCGTTCCCTCTCGCCCTGTCGTTCCCTGGGAGCAGATCCCGACCCTGCCCAGCTCCCCGCTCCTGTCCGGCAGAGCCACAGCCCAGCTCCGAGCGAAAATCCCAGCCCCTTCCTTCACCTTCGGATTTGCAAAGGGCCCAGGACGGGGCTCAGGCTGTGGGCGCAGTTTTGGCCATCCTGGGAGCAGGAATTCACTCCCCGAGGACGAGCAGGAGCCGGGTCCGTCTGTCCAGAACCCAGCCGGAGCCCGAGGTCCGTCTGTCTAGAACCCAGGCGGAGCCCGAGGTCCGGCCCCAAACCAGCCCTGCAGGCTGATCAAATCGCGCATCCCACGGCACCTTTCACTCTCTCAGGGATCGATGCGCCCAAATCCCTCCCTGCGCTCCTGCCGAGCAGCTCCTGCCGCTGACGGGCAGCGCCGGCTCCCACTGAGCGCTGCGGGCGCAGGCTGCGCCCAGCCCGGCAGCGCCAGCCGCCCACCCGGGCAGAGATTTGGAGCCTGGCAGCCAATGGCAGCGGCGCTGGCACAGCGAGGGGTGCTCCGGGCTCCTCTCTCCTCCCCTCCCCTCCTCCAGACCCCCCCCTCGCCGCCCTCTCACACAAAAGCAGGGAATTAGCTGACTTAAGGGAGCGCCGGCTCGGCCAGCCGCGGGCGGGAAATAATAATAAAATACCTTGGAGGGGAGGGAGGGAGGGAGGGAGGCGGCCGAGGAAGCAGCAGCGGCCATGGAAGAAGGCGAATAGCCGCCCTCGATCCGTCCCTCCTGCCAAGCGAACCGCGAGGCAGCGGCTGCTGCAGGCGAGGCCGGCCTGGATGCATCCCCACGCTCCTCCCGCATCCCGGCCCGGGGGCTGCACCTGCTGAGCCGGATCCGCCGGGAGGAGGAATGCCGAGCTGGGATCGGGGCAGGGTCGCCTTTGTTCCCCACTGAGCAGCGGCAGCGGTGAGTACGAGCCTGGTCCCGGCGGCAGCAGCCTCCGGCAGCGCTTTGCTCGCCTGTCTTGTCCTTTTCTTCCTCCCTCCATGACGCCTCCGGGCTGGCGGGGAGCAGCTGCCACAGGCGGGGAGCGGGGGGAAGGTGGGATTTTCCAGAGCCTGGAGGTGCCTGGTGTAGGGAAGGCAGGAATGGAGCCAGAGCTGAGCCAGGTGGGGCTGGGACAATCTGGGAATGACAATCCGGGAATGACAGTACCGGGAATGACAATACCGGGAATGACAGCAGGGAGGGAGCCCTGCAGCGCTGGCAGCCAGCTTTGCTGATCCCAGCGCCTGCAATACAGAGGGATGCTGGATTCGGTCGGGCCTCCACACAGGTTCATCCCTTTAAAGCAAATACAGCCGGATTTATCTCCTCCAGTTCGTGCCCAGCCTCCAAGGAAGCAGGAAAATGCCTGGGAAGAGCTGCACAGCCATGGTCAGACTGCTCAGTGCTGACCTCCTGCACTGGGGATGGACAGAGCAGCCCCAGGAACCACCCCAGACTCCTCATCCTAAAAAAAAAATATGTTCCTACCCAGCCAGTGCCTGGAATAATCCCCAGTGTGAAGGCTGAGCTCAGGGAGAACATTCCAGCCCACCCTGCAGTGGGTGGTTCATGCTGGGCCCAGCACTGGAGCTGATTCCACTTGAGGATGCTCCAGAGCAGATCGGGCCTGACCTTGCTCCCTCGGGGCAGGATCCAGCTGCGAATGGGGTGTCTGCTCTCCCTGACCAGCCAGGACTGATCCTGAGTCCTGAGCCAGGCTTTGTTGGGAGCTGCAGGCCCAAGGAATTGGGTACAAAGGTTTGAATTTCTCTGTCTGGCAGCAGGAACCTTCCAGTGAAGGAAAAAAAAAAAATACATCTATATGGTTCTGTGGTTCTTAGGGCCCCTGGGGTGCAGTGTGAGTGAAATCCAGGATTGCTGGATCTGAACTTGTTCCTAAAGTGCAGGAGAAAGGCCAGGCTGGGAACACAACCCCAGCCTGCCTTCAGCTGAGCTGCTCCAGGGTTTTGGAGTCTGGTTTGGTTTACCCGGAGCAAGGCAGGGATGTGATTCCTCAGGGGTGTGGAAGGACATCCCTGCGAGGCCTCCTCAGCCCCTCCAGGTCTCCTTGGGAGCAGGGACACACAGCAGGGTCAGGAATCTCTCTGCAGGACCAGAAACTTCCATCCAATCCAGAAATGTGGGATCTGGGAATCTCCCAAGGCAGCCTGGCAGGAGCTGGCCCTGCTCTCCCCTCTCAGCCACATCTCCCTCCCCGCAGCAGAGGGGGATTTTTGTGGAGATTGGGTTTGGAAGAGAAGCAAGAAGGGAAAAATGTGTGGGTATCAGTGCTGCTCCCCAGGGAGACGAGCTGGGATCCGAACAGATCCACAGCTCTGACCCAGGGCCAACCTCTCCTCCTCCTTCTGGTCCAAAATGTGCCAAGGAGCCCCAAAATCCCGTGTTTTGCTGCCTTTTTCCACACGAGCAGCTCTCACACTGCTTTCCCACGGAGCGTGGCACCAGTGTGGCTGCTCCCAGCTCGGGATGCTCCATGCCAACCTCTCTGCCTCCCCTTTCCAGCCTGAGCCCTTCCCGGAGGGATCTGCTGGCTCCAGCCCCTCCCTGAGAGCCATGGGAACCACGGAGGCCACGCTGCGGATGGAAAACGTGGACGTGAAGGAAGAATGGCAAGACGAGGACTTCCCCAGGTGTGTTCCCCGAAAAACAAAACCAGGAGAATTTTGTTTTTTCCTGTGAGAAACCGTCAGGGCGTGGAGTGGGAGGGTCCTTCCCACTCCCAGAGGCAGCAGGAGCCTGAACTCCAAGAGGAGTTGAGAGTTTTTGGAGCTGCTCTGAGTGCATCAAACATTTTGGGATGCTTTTGGCAGCCCTGTGTGGGCACGAGAAGGAGGGAGAGGAGCTGGGTGTGGAGCAAAGGGAGATGAGGATGGATTCAGGGATACATGGAGGGTGGATGGATGCATATGGGAGTGGATTCATGGATTTATGGACTCCGTCCCAGCCTCTGAATCAAGCAGTGTCTTCCCAAACAGAGCAGTGCCAGGAATTTGCCATTGGGATGCAATGGACCCCGAATGGGTGCCAGCTTTGTGGGACATGAGGTGTGGGGGTGACAGGAGGTGCCAAGGTGGCACCTTCCACCTTCAGAGCCACTTCAGCAGCTGCACAGAGGTGCCAAAAACCATCCCTGTGAGCTCCGAATTCCCTGCACCCACGCCCATTCCCAGCCTTGTTCCCACATCCAGGCTGCCCAGGAGGGTGTGAATCCTCCCTCTCCTGAGACACCCCAAACCCACCTGGACACATTCCTGTGTCACCTGCCCCAGGTGACCCTGCCTGGGCAGGGGGTGGGGCTGGGGGATCTCCACAGCTCCCTCCCAACCCTGACAATTCCGGGATCCAGCTCTGGGTCCCGCTGGGCGCCCGGAGCGTGGCCAGGTCCTGTCCCTGCTGCAGCTGCAGGTGCCCGGGGGCTCTCAGGGCTGGCCCAGCCCGCTGCAGCTGCAGCCCACAGAGCCCCAGTATTCCCAGGCATGGAGAAAGGGGCTCCTGTTCCCCTGGGATGAGCCTGGCTCTGTTCATCCCAGCTCCAGCTGCATCCCCGTGTGAGCCCCTCTGTGCTCCATCCCACAGGACAGGGTTTGTCCTTCCGCTGCCTGCCGGGGGCTCAGCCAGGCCTGGCGTTCCCAGGGTGGGTTTTATTTCCCTGTGAGAGCAGGGCTGATGGATCCCTGCCAGCCTCAGGCTCCCCCCTGGCTTTTAACGGAGTGAAAGGAGAGGGAAGTGTGGAAAAGAAAGGGATGGGTGGATGGGAATCATGGAATGGTTCGGGTTGGAAGCAACCTTAAAGCTCATCTCCCTTCCAAGGCTGGGGGCTCCTTCCACCGGACCAGGCTGCTCTGAGAATATAGACAGGAAATCAAGGTGTGGAAAGGAAAATGTTGTCCCAGAGCTCCCTAGAAAATCCAGGATAAGGCTGGTCTGGCTCCGGGACACCTTGGCACCCCCCCAAGCATCACCTGGAGCTCTGTCCCACACTGCCCACGCCTGCAGCAAACACCACCCAGCCACGGCCAAGCCTTCCAGGGAAATTTCTCCTGGAAAGCCCTCAGCACCACCAAACCCAGGAAAATGCCTTGGAAATGAAAGCCGGGAAGAGGCAAAGGGATGTGAGCGAGGCTGGGATGAGGCCAGAGCCCTCGGGATGAGCTACCCAGCCTCCTCCAGAGCGATTCCACCAGGAATGATGCGAGACAGAGCCCAAACAGCCCCCAGGCAAACGAGGGAGAGCCAGCTGGGTTCTACTCGCAATAAAAATAAATAAATTGTCCTTTTCCAGCCGCTTCCCCGCTGGAAGCGTTGGAATAATAGGGCAGAAGCTGCTGCATGTGGGACAGCAGCTCTCCAGCAGCTGATTTGCTGCAGAGCTATTTTTGCCTGCCTGCCATTAGCCAATCTTGCCCCGAAACTAAAAAAAAAAAAAAAAAAAAAGAAAAAACCACACCCTAAACAAAGATTTGGGCGGGGAA